>JAODKC010000130.1:1907062-1925201 GCA_026777985.1 Mormyrops attenuatus | reverse complement strand
AAAATTTAACAAAACTGCCCCCCCCCCCCACCCCTACTGTTGCTGCTGATGTTTTATCATGCCTCATCTCCTGAATTGTTTGTGACGCGTGATCCTATGAGTTCATTTTACTACAGCTGCAGATGGGGGCTGCTGTGTTGATCTAAACGCTACAACAGATTAAGCACAAAACTTGCAGGGTATACCTGTGCAGTGACGGATAGCTTAAACTTATTGTAATCTCGTAGTTTTGGAGTTTCTGGGTCGGCAGCGCCATAGGCCACTGCCAGCAGCGATCTTTCCTTACGGCTGTGCCGAGAAGCCATGGTGTTGCATCACTCGGCGCTTTCTGAATTTTAGATGTATGCTGTTCTGACGGTGCCGCCAGGTAGAGCGTGCAGGAGCCGATCGGTGACTGCATCCAGACCCCCAAAAATGGCTGCTTGTCATGTACTGGTGCTTTTGATCTCTCTCGTGGTTGATGCGGCTCATCTGATTAAATGTAAATGTCCCCAGGTAACGTAGCTGCCGTTTTAACAAATTCTTAGGTTGGACCTCATTTGATTCTTGTGTAACTGGTGAAAATAATTGTGATAATTTTCGTAACCCAGGATTAAGTGACCAGTCACCAAAATCCTTTAAAAAGAGTGAGTCTTGTGAAGACCGGTTTAGGCATGGAGGTGACCTGTACCAGTGATTACGTTCATTGTGTAAAGCGGGTTTTTTTACTTGCTTTTCCAACTTGGCATGAGTCACTGCCATGCTAATTTGGCCGTTAGTGTATCAAGCCAAAACCTGATGGACGAGGTCATAAAGCTGAACGTTACTCCTGTTATTAAATCCATTCATTAAGAAGTCAGCATGTTCTCCATGTCATAAGTGTCTCTTGTTATAAATGGCTGTATTAATTAGCTGTTGGTATTTCAGCCCTTTTTATTATGGAAATGTTTTAGTGATAAATTCTCGCTTTAGATGTTTCCAATCTGTTCTGCTGGAGCAGGATGCTTTAAAGAGCCGCTTTCTATGTTACAGCGTTTATCTTCTTACTGTTTGGCCTTAAACTGCACCCAGATTGAGGTCATTACCCTCAGATTAGGAAGCTGTTGATTCAGAGCCACAGGATGTGCCCACCTCTCTGCCCAGCCACTTACCCCCCATCTCCAAGCCCATCCCCCACCTGCTAACCGCCATCCAGGCCCTGAGCACGCAGCCTCTTCATAACGGTGGACTGTCTGAAGTAATCCACAGGGGCATTTGATGTGGTTCCAGAAGCACAGTGCGGTATCCTTCATTAATGGTCGTGTAGAATGTTTGAAATACTTGTCTTCTTATTGTCTAGTAAGCAGAAGACATCCATATCTATCCATTCATCCACTTTCCAAGCCCACTTATCCAGTAGGACAGGGGTCTCCAACTCTTTTTCACTGAGGATCAAGTTCCGCAAAACGAAACCAAGCTCCAGAATATAGTTCACCAACTGGGGTGGGGTGGGATGGGAGGGTATTTATCGCATGGCCCAGATGCTGATTGGACAGCTGCCAGTTTTTGACTGCCACTGTAGGGGCATTGAGGCGATTATGCATAATTTAGTATATTTAGGTGTATATGAATGTGAATGAATGAAATTTTGTTTTTAATTCTTATTTTGGCACGAAATCCACATGGATGGATGAATGGAAAAACTCACTTTATCAAAATAGTTCTACGATTATACTACCTGCTATCTTGCGAATGTAAAACTCCCTAATTGCTTATTCTGGGTTTGCAGTGTGAGGTTGGGGCATGCGAGTGCTACGGGGCTGTTTTGACGTGACGGATGTGACCGTGTTATTACTCAGCATCTCTGCCCTACAATGGCCACTTCAGTGGCGGTTGCACACATCATCGGCAGCGTAAAAGGCCATTTGACGTACACAAGGGGGCCCGGATCTCTTGTGGGGCAGTTCTTCCAGTTTTTCATGAGTTTGTTTTTCTGTGTTTACACGGAGTGGGGACTGCCCCCCCACCCCCGTGGTTATTCAGTATCAAGTCAAGGAGCGGAGCTCTATCTGTAATGGCCACTCTTCTATTAGTCAGTGACAGAGCGAGAAGGAGCCGCTGTCAGCCTGACTGATATCCTGGCCTGTTGACACCTTTCCCACTTTTTTTTTTTTTTTTTTTTTTTTTAATTTTATTTATTTTTATCTCCTCTGTGATTCTTGTCGTACACGAGGCCAATGGACAGGAGTCACCTGTAAAGCTGGGTCCTCTTTGGAAAGGAGAAGATGACAAAGATTTAAAACTGTGTGCATAGATCATCAGAATGCTTATTTTCACATAGCCAGTTGTGCTCTCCTTTGTGACACGCACACACATCTATACACTTGGGCAAAGCTAGGGGTCCCAGTTCTAGGTCTAATCGAACTAATCTGGAGCACCATTTTGGAGGGTTAAGGACTTGTTCAAGCGCCCAACAATGAATGGGATCCGAACTGGTGATCTTCTGACGTCAGGCGCAGGGGCCTCATCCGCTGAACCACCCACGCACAAAAAAATTCTTTTGTCTGAGCTGAGTAGCCAGATATTCTCTCTCGTCCGTGTGAAGCACTGGGGGCCTGTAGACCTACCAGCAGCCTCTGAGTGTCCGAGGAGGTGGGGGAGGGGTTGCCACCTCCCTCCCGGCTCTGCCCCACTTCAGCGCTAAGTGCGCGGTGAGCTTGTGCTGATCTGATGCCACCTTCAGGGTGGCAGAGCTGTCTGCCCTGCCAGAGAGCTGTCCCCCCTCCCCCACTGCAGACGCGGAGCACCGCGTGTCGGTCTCGATATCCCCCCCGGGAAGCGCAGACAGCAGAGGACAGTTCCCGTCAGCAGTAAATGACCCGTGTGATTTAGCTGTGCACGGCGTCTCCCGGTGGCTTGGGTGGGAGGCGCTGTCTCCCCGTGCCCTGGCGCACTGGGACAGCGTCCTCCCGCTGACAGCCCGGCCGCGGACTCTGCTGTTAGTGTGCCAGCCCGTCCACGGCCCGGTGCCTCAGCTCCTAAGTCACATTCCAAGGCAGGAGGGAGGGGCTCTCTAGCGTTTTTCTATTTCTATTTCTTAGACCACATGCACATGTGATACTTGGCAATTTTCTATTTAACTGACATATTTAGATTGGAAGGAAACATGTCAGGGGTCAGAATGGGAAATTACCTTGTAATAGGCTGACCGTGTAACTCGCCTCAATGAAAATATAACCACCCGTAATTTTAGCCTTGGGGGGGTCACCTTGCCATTTGGAGGTCAGTTTGAAAGCCTAAGGATGGACATCTATATACTGACATGAATGTACAGTATATTGTGTGCATGCATGCACATATATACACAAACTACACGGTTTGCAATTGCACTGTGAACTACAGACTCCAGTCTAGTTTTGTTGTGGTTCAGATCCTGACAGTAGTGCTTTCCATCATAAGACACTGTGTGGCCAAGCACGTGCTTTTCCTGCGTGTTATGATGTCTAGCTTAAGCATCGGCAGTTTTCATCTGCTGCTGGCACGAATCGCACCGAGAACGATGGGACGCTTGCTGTGAAACGACGCCTTTGTTCCACTCAAATTCTCCCACCACTCCCCATCTGAGGCCCCCTGCTTCTGAATGTGTTCTGTGGTTAAGCCAGTTGTTGCTTTTGACCTTGTGTGCCCCCCCCCACGGCCCACCCCACAGGGTTGGGTATTTGTGGTCCCGTCGTCTGTATTTGAGACCAAAGAGATTTAGTGCCCATCCTGTTACGGTGAACCCTTTCAGACTAGAAATCATTCTTGTCTCTCTTGACTGAACTTGCACTAATATAGTGGTATCCTCTTCGCAGTGAGGGCGACCAGCATCGAGCACGCTATTCTGCATGAGGTTTTACTGCATTTTATGGTTTCAGCATGATGTCCTTGAAATTAAAATCCACTCAGCATATCCGAGTGTGGTCATTACTTCCTGACTGCTTCATCACCTGAGATGTAGACAGCAGCATCTGTTTAAATGTCCATATCTTTCTTGGAAAAAGGCTGCTTTTATCTCTGACTTAGTCCATATAGCACCGGTAACATACATTTCCACACTCAGGAGTAAATAACTCTGCGTTTATTCTCTCTCTGCCAAGTGACTGGCCACTCCATAATTTAAAGTAGTGCTTTTTGTAAGATATCTTGTGTCTTTTGTGATTCTGTTTTTGACTCTGAAGATTACTGGCCCATGTTCAGAGCCTTGTGGCACTCCATCGATTATATTGGTCTGACGGTAGATTGTACCTATTAAAATGATACATGGCTTACTGATTTTCTAAATGTTTTATTGATTTGTGATTAAGAGGAGCTTAAACTTTAGAACCCTTTTTTTCCCCTTTCCAGCTTTTTGGACCTCTGTCAATCTGCAGTCTTACTCATCTTTCCACATCAACACGTTTGCAAATCGGACATTTATGAATCCAAAAAAAAACATTTTAATGATTAAAGACTTTATTTCAGGAAACTTGCAGAGTTTTTTTTGTGCCTCCAGACTACTGCAGGCTTCGTTTAGAAATTAACTTTTTACTAGATGGAACTGTGAAGTAGCCAAAACTGATGTTTCTGAGTCAGATCGACACTGGAGGTGGGACACGCCAAATCTCAGGGTATCCTCATACACCTACACAGTACTATCTCCAATACCTTCTCCAGGCCTGTGATTTTAGCCTAATTCCCTAGAAGTTTAATCTAATTGTAGCACAATGCTGACGCAGGGCCAATTTTAATGAGATTTCAGCTGAACTCTGCAGGAGGAGTGATCCCTCAGTAACTGTCGAGGTCATTGGTAAGAGTGAGTTTTGAACAGCTGTTCCTTTTGGAGCCACACCAGTTGTAAGTAGCAGTGATGTGTGGGGGAAAAAAGACTTCAAACCACATCGGATTGGCTGTCGTGCACTGTCACTCTAAATACACCCACTTCCCATTGGGGTCAAGTAATCAGTGTGTCGTAATTTCCACCTACTGTGAGTTGCAGACCCTCCTATCATTTATCATCTGTAGTGGTTAGCATAATAGTCATGTTCTCCATACTGGAACTGGCTGATAATGAAACTCCAAATAATTCAGATTCGTGGTTTATTTACCTCATTATAATGGGCAATGATTCTCTCAAATGGTTTTTATCCTTGGCACCCTCCTGTAAGATTGAATGTTTTTTGGGGTGGGGGGAATCCCAGGGGCAGAGTTGCTGCTGAGTGCCACATTGAAGACGTTAGATTCCCATTCTGCGGCCCGTAATTGTTCCCCATCAGTGTGCTAATTGGCTTTTAATAACGCTATTAAATTAAGGTTGTACATCATATTTATGAACACATGGCACTAAGAGCAACAGGGGGGAATCTCTGTTTGTTATTGGGCTTTACTTATGTGTTTGTTTGCAGCATTTTTAATTCAAGAAGATCATATAAAGTCGGTGTGTGTGTGTGTATATAGTATATAAATAAATAAAAATAAATAAAATGACCTCTTGGCCAATTACGGCAGTGTGGGTGGGGCTGGTAACCATGGCACTGTGGACTTCCTGCCCTCACAGGATGTACTTGCGTACGCTGCCAGGACGGCCCTGATTAGATAAGTGGAAATGCTGAATTTGTGTTCTCCCGTTGGCCAGCGCCCACAGAGCTCCCCGCAGGACTGCTGATGGAGGCATAATTGAGCAGCCAGCATGATTATTGATACGTCGCAAACAGCCCCTTTTAATCATATTATAGGCGGGGGCTAAGTGCCAATGTCTGTGGCTCACCAGGGGCAGGGGGGACGTGATGCCCCCGGCCCACGTTAACCGTTCGAGGGTCCGCTGGTGGCTGTGCCAGAGGGCTCTCTACCCCGGTGACTTTGGAATGTGAGCCGCTTGTTGGATAGGAGCTAATCGGTGGTGCCGCCTGTGTTTTTGGCCCCAGTTCAATCCGGCCATGGTATTGGTCCCTCATCCTACTCCCTCCAGTAGATCCAGCTGCAGGACATGGACGGACTCCTAAGGGCAGTGTGACTCGGCTAGGTTAGAGATGCGAGGCTTATAGATCAGAATTTCCTGCCGTCCGCTGTAAAGCCACGTAATCGGACCACATGCAATGTCTCTGTTTCGCTTATGCATCACCGTGTCATAATTATGGCACAGAATTCTTCTTAAATTGCTACTAGTGATTTAAGTGGTTTGGTCAGTTTATGTCGAGCCCCGCATGGGTGTAAATTATGTAATCAAAACCAGCCAGTGCAACCCCGTTGGAACCCCTAAATGGGTGGAGACCTCAACCCAGCCAGTGCAACCCCGTTGGAACCCCTAAATGGGTGGAGACCTCAACCCAGCCAGGGCTCTACCCAAATTTATCCCCTTGTGTAGCCACTTGGGATACCTTCCTCTGGGTGAAGGTGTCATGCATACCCCTGAATGGCATGGTATGTAATTACAGGTCTGACCCGTTCCAGTTTGTGAGGGACCCCAAAACCCGATCTGTAATACAGTGGCACCAGGTTCCATTCAAATTATTGTGTGTGTGTATTTTGATTTCAGCAGCTTCTAGAGCACTTTCCAGTTTCGTATAATTATGAAAACACAGAACAGGCAATATTCTTGTCACAATGCTGTAGTCATCTGCTTTAAGAAGTACAGAAAGGGCACAAAGTCGCACCTTTTTGTTTTTGCAGCAATGCGCTCTATTCGCTCAGCAGTTTTGGTCTTGGTGAAAGAACTGTACTTAATACTTTTTTTAATTCCCAATTCCCAGCATGCTTTGCAGTGCTCTTTCTCTTGCTGTAATGAAGTCAGTAAAAAATTACATAATGATCAGTCTGGCCGCTTGTGGCCTGTCCTGATAAGGATTCGCTCCATAGGTTGGCGAGGGGTGATAACACAAGGGTCACGATGGGATACAGGGCCGCCTTTCAACAGGGGCAGGTTAACTCGATATGTAATACGGATTTCTGCACGGTTGCATGGGACTCTTGCAACCTATTTGTCCAAAGACGTCTTTGCACTGTTGATTTCCTGTGAATTTGTAATGTCTGTTGTGTTCTTTATTTTCATGTGTATTGCACAGTGAAGTGTTTCACTGAAGTGTGTCTTGTAATATGATCCTGTTCCTCGTGTTTGGCATTGAGCCACAACCAATTCTGGTATGTTTGCACACACTGGCAATAAAGTATTCTGAGATCTGATTTTTATTGGTGAGGGAATATGTGAATGTTATCTAATGGACATTTATTACAATAAAAGGATGTGATTGGACAGACACTGCAGTGTAGAGCCACCTTGAACATTTGATGGTTATTGGTCAACTATGTTGCCTCTCTGACCATGCCAGCTGCAGTTTTCTGAAAAATGCTTAATCTGTTGAGAATATGGACATAAGGGGGTGTTGGGTCTTCCAGAGTTTTTCATTTTCTCTGTTCTCTCTTTCTAAGAAGAGTAGCCTGAAAATGAAGTTTACAGGATCTGTGAGAGGCCCTTGACATACCATTACCATATATCATATTGATGTTATTGCTTTTTTTGACAATAACATGATTAAATTTATTAAAGTGTCGACATTATGGGTTTCAGGTGTTTAGTGGAATAGTGGAATCTCGGTTTTTCTGTCATCATTCATGCTCCAAAATTAAAATATACTTTAATTTTAATTGACAAAATCCAGCTGAGAAAAATTTATCACAGTGTTTAAAAGACCTATTGGTTTGGTGGTAATGTAAACTCAGGTGGTGTTTCCGGGCATGGGGTCACATGACTTTGTTTAATCTGGGTCGGGTCACATGTGCTTTATTTCCTGCTGTCCCCCCAGCCGCTGTGCCGACATGCCCCCAGAGCTCTTTGCCCCAGGACGCGGGGTCAGCATTCCCAGGCTGTGCCGCCAGAGCGCCCGTGGACGGGACAGGAGAGCCTGGCACAGGACGACCCCGAGATGTGGGAGCTGCTGCGGAGGGAGAAGGACAGGCAGTGCCGGGGTCTGGAGCTGATCGCCTCGGAGGTGAACGGGTGCCGCCTGACGTGAGGCTGGGGCTGTTATGGAGAAGGCGGCACAGAGCCACACGCGCTCCATGAGCTTCTCTGAATGTTTTTATTAAAAAGCAGAAAAAAAATAAACTCCCCGGATCATATTTCCAATTCTAATGCGGCTCAGGTCTCAGCTCAGCAGACCAGTGCAGGAGCGAAAATGTTACCTGCTTCGCTACCCCCCTCATCCTCCCCTGTGCCAGTGACAGAGCCTTAGTGAAGCTCTGCACTTTCTCTAAGAACTAGTACTAGGGAGTGGGTGGGGGTTGGTGGGGAATTAAGAGGAGCCACTGTTCTCCTCCCTTTATGTGAAAATCCACTTGGAAAAGACCTTTCATGCATAGAGTGTAGAACCATAACAGAGGATATAGATCACCCCCCAAAGACCTGTGGTTATCTGCTCACCTCACACTTCTGTGGGCTGCCATGGATCCAGGCTTTCCTGCCTCTTCCCCTTTAACAAGCCAGTTACGCTTTATAGGGCAGGTCATTGTTTTCCTATAAATGTGTGCGATAAAACTATCGCTGTGCCCGTCTCCATTTTCGCACCGCGAGTTCTGCCGGTTCGGTCATCCAGCATTGACTTCCTGCAGCTGCAACTCCCAGGCACCTGACCGCTGTCCCCTCACCCCGCCCCACTATCCATATGACAGAATTTCTGCAGCCAAGCCGCCCTCGAGGCCCTGGGGTCATGCCTGAACAACAAGTACTCAGAAGGCTATCCCGGGAAGAGGTGAGGTCCATCCGGCAGTTCAGAATGTCTTCAGTGGATGAGGAACAGCCTTCCATTACCCACAGCACGTCCATACTGACAGCAGCAAACCCGGAGGGTGTAGCCAGTGGCTGTGATTTTTATGGAGGTCCAGACAGGGTCGTCCTCTTGTAGAGAGGGTGCGTCAGGGTGGCAAAGAGCATTTACACGTTTACCTTAAACACAGTTCTCCCTCCACTGGAGGATTACACATAAAAATGCCTTTTTAACGCTGAAGGGAGCTTGTCTGCACCTGAAGAAAGCTGCCACAGAAACAGTGTCGGGGGAGAGGGGCGAAGGGCCCCTCTGTAGATACTGCTGGGTGGCTTTAAGCAGTAGTGAGATTTCCCTGAAATCCTGTACTGGGCGTTAATATAGTGTATAAAGATTGACTGTACCTATAAAGCTATTCTCAGCTACTGTGGTCAGGCAGCACTCCAGGTTTAATGTTTTTAGGGCAAAATCTTTTTATTAGCATGAGTAGTGGCTTAGCAGGTCAAGGTGCTGCGTCTGTGACCGGAAGGTTGCCGGTTCAAATCCCAGGGTTGATTTCACCATTAAGCCCCTGAAAAAGACCCTTAACCCCAAGCTGCTCCTGGGACCCACTGGCTCTGCTTTCTCAGATATGCATGTTGCTTTGGGTAAAACCATCTGCTAGATAAATAAATGCGCGCTTTATTTTTCGCGCGAAATAGTTCTGCAGAGATTTTGAATAGAAACCGTGGATGGCTTCGCAGATTTTAGGGGCTGCCTTTGGAATTGGGTGACTCCATTTCCTTGTGTCAGAAATATAAATATATTTTTGCATTTCTTCCTGGGGTTTAAGAAATGTTTGTCGGCGTTTTATGCAGTTTAATTAGGTTCATGTTTGTTTGGGACACTGCAGTAATGGGGGGCCAGAACTCCCCAGAAGCCCCAAGTAAACAAGGTCTCCTCTCAGGGGCTGGGTGTGGGACAGCTTCTTTAGGGCCTGTAGATGGAGTTCCTCTTGTCAGGAGATGACCCAGTGCTGAGTGACGGCCTTGGTCGCATGTCCGATGGACCTCGGCCAGGGCTGTGACCCCCTGGGCTCACCGCACCACAGAAACACATCCCGGGCACGAGGAGCTCCGTTTTGATCACCTTACCTTGCACAGGTACTATGGTGGTGCGGAAGTGGTGGACCAGATCGAGCTGCTGTGTCAGAAACGGGCCCTGGAGGCGTTTGGCTTGGACCCGACACTCTGGGGCGTCAACGTGCAGCCATACTCCGGGTCGCCGGCCAACTTCGCCGCCTACACCTCTGTGTTGCAGCCGCACGACCGTCTCATGGGGCTGGACCTGCCCGATGGAGGACAGTCAGTATCCACCCAGCGGTCGCCTCGCTACCGCCCGCCTCTGCTTTGGCCCTTAAGGGTACCCATGGATGGGTCATAGGCCACATGGTACCTCTTTTTTAAAAAAAATAAAAATAAAATAAAGGCTAATCACCATTTTATGAATATCAGAGAATGTGAGTAATGGCGTTTTCCTCGTGCGTTTCAGTGTGAGTGTGAAATGCTGCTTACTAGCCTGAATGAAAGTGATGAACGTTCGCATGTGTTCGCAGCCTGACTCACGGCTACATGTCTGACGTGAAGCGGATCTCCGCCACCTCCATCTACTTCGAGTCCATGCCCTACAAGCTGAACGTGAGTACCCCCTCCTCCTGTGACGTCACGCGTGCGGTGTGCCTGTTCTAGGGCCGCTCGTCGCTTCTTCCGCCCGGTGATCGGTGTTGTCCTAGGCTCCGAGGTCACTTTATTTATTTTTTTTTTGATCAATGCCCCCCTGCCACCACCGTGCCCCCCTCTTCCTGGTGCTGCTGTCCGCGTCCAGCTGCTCATGGGTGGTGATTGATGGGCCGACCGTCTCCCACAGCGGGAGAGATAATGGGAAATCGACAGGCCGGGCCCAGCACTCCGTCCTCGGAATGAGCGCCTTGATGGAGTGAGCGGCACTCCAGAGACACACTCCAGAGATGGGAGATTATTTGCCTGTCTAAATAAAGATTTCTGCTCCAGCGAAGTGTCAGTGGATACATGGGATTTGGGGGAAAAATTAGCACATACCAGTCTCAGTCTCAGTTCACCCCCCCCCCCCCCAGCTGTGCTGGTTTATTAGTGTTTTTTTCCATTTTGTTACATAGTTCCCACATTCGGAGTAGGAGAAAATAAACTGAGAAAAGAGAACTGGAATGCAGATTATGTCTTCTGGTAAATGCATTTCCCAGCTGATGCTTTCTGTTCATTTTGTGTCATATGTGTGTAATAATGCATCCATGTGACCATCCAGACTCCCTGTAACAACTGCGGCGGGTTAAGGGCTTCGCTCAGGAGTCCCACGGTGAAATCACTCTTCTCACCCTGGGACTCAGACTGGCAACCTTCTGATCACAGGCACTGCATCCAAACCCACTGAGCCACACACCATCCGTTCTGACAGTCTGCTTCTGTCCGTCCCTCAGCCCAAAACGGGTCACATCGACTATGACCAGATGGAGATTACAGCCTGCCTCTTCCGTCCCAAGCTGATCATCGCCGGCACCAGCGCCTACGCCCGGCTCATTGACTACGCACGCATGAAGAAGGTGGCTCCGCCCCTCACCCTCTGCTCCTCTTCCCGCCCTGGCGAGTCGTCCTCCTCCTCCTCTGCTGCCCCCTGCACTTGTGCTTGCTCTCTTCCCTTCCCTTCTCTCTCTCTCTCTCTCTCTCTCTCTCTCTCTCTCTCTCTCTCTCTCTCTCTCACTCCATCCTGCAGCTGCTCCCTCTTTCTCAGTGTCGTTCTGTTCTTCCTTTTTCACACTAAAATTATCACTGCAATATAGTTAATAAATTGCGGGAAATGCGTAACTCAAAGGTTTGCTTACATCTGCACTCCCAGGCAGAGTTGCTGTTTAACAAGGACCTGAAATACAGGCTTATCGTCTGTTGGTAGCTGGAATGTTCCCGAATAATTGGCATAATTTCTGGCTGTGATTCTTGGTTGCATTGAAGACATGTTACGAAATGAACTTAATAGCCAACTTTGTATTTTACTGCAGACTGCTAAACAAAACTTGTACAGATTCTCTCGTCAAACGTGGGCCGTTTTTAGTGGTGAGATGTAGTGTTTTTCTTTTGGTGACCACATCCCATAAGCTGCAGCTCTGCTTCGCGTTGGACATCGTCAGGGGATCACAAACAATCATCACTGTGGTTTTTTTAAATTTTATTTTGGTACCCTGGGTGTAAATGATTTGTTTTCAGGCTGGTAAACGCAGAACTCTCTGCGGACCACAGCCAGCTAAGAGATATTTTAACTTAATGGGAAATGAGTTTAATTTTACAACACCAGTTCTGCTGCTGCATTAACAAGATCTGGAGTACGAAGAGGAAATGTGATCTTTAAAATGAACAGTGGCTCGTAAAATTGCCACGTTTAACTTGTGTGGCCAAAGTACCTGAACACCAAACTTGACTTCTGAAGATTTCGTCTTAAATTAATGATCATTTTGAGCACTTAACAACTTTTCAAGACCCGAAATTTAAACGTGGTTGATTTAACTTATGACATTAATAAGTTAAAGCAGTTGAGTTCTTCACCCTTCCCCCAAAAAACTGAAACAACTTGCTAGTGTTAGTTGTCAACTATTATGATTACTGGGTTAGATAATGGGTCAGTTATAGATGGATTATTGTCAGATATGCACATGTTTTTTAACATACATTTTATTTTAGTTTAAATTGTTTATATGTGGTGACAGAATTATAAAACATGCCCTTAAACAACAGTTGTTAATTATTGGAAGCAGAACAGACTTTTTAATGCAAATGATTTATTTTTGCCATTTCCATCACCAGGTCACGTTCTACCCTGCGTGACATTGATCGTGGTTACAAACCTTCATGGCTGCCTCTGAAGTTGGGTTATATTCCAGCCATGCAGAGCCACTCTGCCCCCCAGCACTTAATTGACATCTAGTTTCTCCCATTGGTGATTTGTGTTCTGTAGGGTGAGACTGTGTATCCTCTTCCTCAGGTATGATTAGACACAGCCCTGGCTAATTTTGACATGCAGAAGGTTTAGAAAATGTTTGGAAAAGCAATCCTGAAGTTTGGCTGGGGAGAAAATGAAGGAAAATGTGTGGTTTAAGGTTCCTTTCTTGACACACGTGTGTAAAGTGAAACAATGGCTTCCCTTACATGGGGATGGGAATATGGTAAGAATGGATGTAAAAGCTTTCTGACTTTACAAGCAGGGTTTCCTCAACTCTGGGTGTTTGGAGAGCAAATGGTAGGTCTGCAACTCTGACATTTGTCCTTGTCGTGTTTTTTTTTTTTTGTCGTAAACACATTGCCAGAGTTAGAATCAAACAACAGATCCAAGGTTGCTTGAGCTGAATGTCATTGACATCTCATGAGCAGTTTGTCAAAGGTTTTGCCCAGACCTACTTTATCATGTGGTGAGTCCCGTCACTCTGGGGCAAAATAAATTGAAGTGCCTTTGAAAAAATTATACCCCCCCCATTCAGAAGTATTGCACATAAATGGAAAGTTCCAGTATGTCTGCTTCAAGCAATTTCTCATGTTTGAGTCTACCTGACTGCCCTGTTCAGTATGTGCTATGCTTGGCTTGACGTTGACCACAAGATCTCTCTCGATAATTTTAGACATTTCCATTTTGCGATTTTATCTTAGTATTTATTGGTAATGACCAGATAATCTGTTCGCTCAGTCACAAAAATCCCGTTTGTTCTGGCACTATCAGTAGTCCTGGTTCTGCCTCGTAAATGTTCAGAATCGTTTAAGCTTTCCCTTGCCCCCTCTTTCTGCTGGATCACACTGTTTAGGGAGTGTCTGATGCGATATTATGGCTGTAATACACTGACTATGCAGTTTTTTGCTTCAGAGACTTTACTCTCGGACTTCTCTGTTACGGTCTCTCTGCCTTTCCGTCTGTATGAATTGTTTTCTCGCCCGCCGCCCCCCGCTGCAGCTGTGCACGGAGCTCAACGCCTACCTGCTGGCCGACATGGCCCACATCAGCGGCCTCGTCGCCGCCGGCGCCATCCCGTCCCCCTTCGACCACGCGGACCTGGTGACCACCACCACGCACAAGTCGCTCAGGGGAGCCAGGTGGGTGAACGGGAACATACCATTCATGTGTAGGGGTGGCCATTCCTGGCTCCAGTAGGTGGGGCTTTTGGGCATCCAAGATGAGCAGAGGATTTCCAGAGGAAAATTCTATCTGCATACGGTAGCGAGGTACGTAAAGTGCGCCCATCTTGGTAATAATACAAATCCAGTGCCATCTGTGTTATTCCCATTCATTTATCTGTAATTAATCTAATTTATTTCTGTACTGCCCCAATGTTTTGATCAGGATATTATTTGTATGATCTATATGTGTACTCTATAC
Organism: Mormyrops attenuatus; assembly: GCA_026777985.1. Taxonomy (NCBI): domain Eukaryota; kingdom Metazoa; phylum Chordata; class Actinopteri; order Osteoglossiformes; family Mormyridae; genus Mormyrops; species Mormyrops attenuatus. The sequence goes on along the minus strand of JAODKC010000130.1, from coordinate 1,911,045 downwards.
TTTCTAAATTTGTGCCTGTAAGAGATGCACCGATCCGATATTCAGATTGGTATCGACGCTGATGCAGACCTATTTGACGGATCGGGTATCGGCCATACGTGACCGATCCATGTCCTATACTTATTTAGTTTTTGGCAATCTCTAAAAAGATAGCTCCTATTTCGTGTTCCCATTTTACATGTGTATTTTTGCGGCATTCAAGTCGAACACTAACGCCGCCCCTCAGTCTTTTTTGCTACTCAAGTGGGTGTGAGTGCAGCGACTTCCGCCTGCTGTGACGTCATGCGCATACCCTTCGCAGTACGAGGAGCGTAAGATAAGACGTGACGATCTGGGAGTATTTTACGCTTTTAACAGAAACCAGTAGCTCAGCGATTTGCAGTCTTGATAAAATAAAGTTTTGCGAGGTGGGAATAGCGTTTAATTGACAATCCCACTTAAAGTGCACGCAACTGTGCAAGACAAAAAAAAAAGCAATGGATGATTTGGGAGTCGCTAACTTGGACTGCAACTTGTGATACAAGAGGGGCTGCCATCGCAACAAAGTGTAACTGAGCTGGCGCCAATGGGAGAAAAATTGTGCTGCATTTTAAGCATCCGCCACTTGTGTATACTTGCTCTTAAGATATTCATATTGAACTGCAAATGCCTCAAAAACGCTTAAAACAAGATGTACAAGGTGGAGCAGTATGTTATGTAAGTTTGTAGTAGCCTAATATTTTTTGGCATCTGTATTTAATAGCTAATAATATTAAAAAAATAATATATAAAGTATAACAAAGTAAAAAGAGCTCTTGTATCGGAATTGGCAGTTGTGGATCGGAACTGAAAAGATGTGGATCGGCCCATCACTAGTACCTGTACCACATGTACTTGTTTACAGTATGAGGAGACTCTTTGACTTTGGCTATGTATACATGTCCGTCAGTGCACTATGTCCACACTGCTGTTGGCACTAGAATTTGCCCCTGGAATCAATCTTTATCTTAATTATGATATAGTGAAAAACAAAATATAAAGGCAGTACTACTCATACTGAAGTCAAGCAAGCAGAAGCACACATGCAGAGCAGCATGTCCCGCAAAATGAATATTGTTTAAGATATGCGTAAATATAAATGAGACTTTCCTGATGCGTTATGGCTGGGGGTGGGGCCTGGCACATCGGGAGAATTTCCAGCACATTGGCTTCGCTGCTTTTCTACTTCATAATATGATCCGATGTGTATATCAAAATCTAGCGTTTCTCCCGGGCATGTTAGCGTACCCCGTGACTGGCTCTGACTTGATGCATTTGCTTGAAAATGTGGAGGGCTTACCGCTGATTCTGCTTCCCAGAGCTGGCCTGATCTTCTTTCGGAAGGGGGTGCGCTCAGTTGATAAGAAAGGCAGAGAGGTCCACTACGACCTGGAAGACAGGGTCAACTTCTCAGTCTTCCCCTCCCTGCAGGGGGGGCCTCACAATCACGCCATCGCCGCGGTGGCCATCGCCCTCCGACAGGTCAGTTCACACCCCCCGCCTTGTTGCGCTGGTGCTGTTACTGTGAAGGCGTGCGGGGGGGGGGGGGGCATGATTAGCCTGCAATATTAGACATTAATGATAACACTTATATTGAAATAGAATTGCAAATTACTATAAAAATGTTTTGCTGCTTTTAATTGCTTAATATATTTTTCCCATCAGTCATTTATTAACCAGTTTAGAACATATTAAATTGTCATTAATAAGCCACACCTACTGGTGCTGCTGTGCGACATCCTTCGTCTCTTTCTGCTGCTTGTTTCGCCTTTGCTTGGTGGAGGAAGCTGGAGGTGCATTAAAGTGACTGTAGAATTTGCAGATTAAAAACAAAGCCAGGTCAGGGAATGTCGTGGTGTCTTCTTGTATAGTAATTTTATCAGTTCATCTGAGTGTGGTAGCGTAAACTGTACCCAAGATATGATCACTTATTATGCTCTAAATGAGATCAGTGACATAACTGGGGAACATAGAAATATGTGTGCATCTAGCATGGCTCCAGTTCACACTTTTGCACATATTTCTTGCTTATATACTGAACCCTCTGCCTTTTCTGTAATAGACTTGTTTTCAGAACATGAGTAAAGTCCGTCCGTTGGATCCTGAGTGTGTCAGCATTTACGTCTTCTGCGAGAGCCTCAGTGGTACTTACAGCGAGATACATTTTTCCATTGTACTTTCCTCCCCTCGTCACGACGGCGGTGCTGCCATTCATTATGGCGCTGTTCTGCCCTTGGACTCGATCCATCTGTGGGATGATGTTCAGCTGAGCCATCCAGGGACAGCCATCAGAGCCAAGCTGATCGGTGCTTTCATATCAAGGTCCAAGAAATGACCGCGCTGTCGTAATCCGGCGGTGGCAGGATCCTGATGGATGTTGGTCGGACGTTCAGGCGTGAACCACAGCCTAAACGTGGTGCAGTGTATTGAGGAACCTTCAGGGTCGGCTTGGCGGTATCCAATTTTTTATGCCCTTATACTGTCCTGGCATTATACCGCGGTATATGGTATTTTGATGATAATTTTGAAAACGGTACTATTCCAGTATTTTTTCCGGGAATTTCCCCCCGAAACACAATGTGGGGGATCACCACCGCTATATATTATTTTTTTTCACCAAGATTTCAAAATAGCATAGTATACCCAACGTACTCGTAATACTGACGTATTATCACCCAAGCCTAATTCAGCAGCATAGGTCTGCCTACATCAGGTCAACGATCATCCATCCATCCATCTACAGGTTTTTTAATCTGGTTGTGGTCATGGTAGCGGTGTGCTGAGCAGGCCACACCAAACCTTTTCCCAAGACTCATCCTGGGGGATGCCCAGGCATTCTCAAGTCAGCCAGAAGTTATAATGTGTCCTCAGTCTTCTAGTAATTTTATCTTTTTTTTTGTCATTTCTGACTTCAGGCAACAACGCCAATGTTTAAGGAGTATATAGCCCAAGTCATGCACAATGCAAAGGCCATGGCGAGTGCTCTTCTGAAGAGAGGGTACACTCTGGTGTCAGGTGAGTTTCCATAACCAAAGTGACCACAGGGCAAACCCCTTTTAGGCCCATCGTGTGGGGCTCTTCCTGAGGAACACCCTGAGAGTGCCATCTGAATGGTCTCCTGGTCATTGTTCTCTGTCTCTGCAGGAGGCACTGACAATCATCTTGTTCTGGTGGACCTGCGGCCTCAGGGCATGGACGGGGCTCGGGCTGAGCGAGTGCTGGAGCTGGTGTCAATCACCGCCAACAAGAACACCTGCCCTGGTGACAAGAGCGCCCTCACACCTGGGGGTCTCAGGCTAGGTACAGGAGGATCAGAAATGGACAGCTCTGAGATGGTATCGTTTTGTGGGTAGTGCTTAACTTCGGCATTCATCCTAACCTGGCTACCCCTCTGCTTGCCAGGAGCACCTGCCCTGACCTCCAGACAGTTTAAGGAGGCGGACTTTGAGAAAGTGGTGGAATTCATGGACGAGGGGTTCAAGATTGCCTTGGATGTGAAGAAGAAGACCAGTAAGTGGAAGGGAGAGTTGGGGTGGAGTAGGTGATGTGAGCTTCAAAGAAGACCTGGAAGCTCCAGTTCAGGGGAGCAGGTCACTCAGTGGGAGAAAACATCTGTTCAAAAGTCGTGAATGTAACAGTAATGGTCACTCACTTAATGACAGACTAGCAAGTACTGCGCAAAGTCCTTCTAGATTTGATGAATCAGCACTTTAAAAAGACGTTGGAGGACACGGCACAGGGCCTGCCGGTCTGGTACAGGAATCCCGGTGCAGGTGAAGAACTGTGTGTCACTCAGAAGCCTGAAATGTTCCCATGTCTTCTCCCCTTCAGCGAAGCTGCAGGAGTTCAGGTCCTTCCTGCTCGAGGACCCCGAAACAGTGGCCAAGATCGCCGACCTGCGGCAGCGCGTGGAGACCTTCGCACGCCCGTTCCCCATGCCTGGGTTCCTCGATCACTAAACCTGG
>JAODKC010000130.1:1877394-1898707 GCA_026777985.1 Mormyrops attenuatus | reverse complement strand
ACCAGCTCTCGCGGCCGCCCCCCCCCACCGGGTGTCCCCCCCCTGCTCTGTGCGCTGGGCCGGGGGGGGGGGGGGCCCCCCAAGCTATGCAATACAGAAGAGGATCCAAGGTTGTATTGTTGTATGAGTGCCGCCTCCAGGAAGAGTCTTTACCACGACAGGAAAGGGCGCGTGTCTTGATTTGTGCGAAAATATCGCTATAAAGATAGAAATTCTGTAATGTTAAAAACAACAGTGTACCAGTGCCAAAGCTTTTCCAATTTTAATCCCCTTTTGAGTTTCCTGGAGGGAGGGGCCATGACTGGATCAAAAGGTGAATCAGTGTCCTCGCGAAGACGGCGGGTGGGAACGCGTCTGTGCGCGTGAGTGTGTGCACGCGACTCTGTGTACGCGCCGGTGTGTGATTTATTATTCCGCCTTCTCTCCTGGTGCTTCTCCATATGTATGAGATGGGGGCCTTGTGAGGCGCTTTCCTGTCAGGCTGGGCTGGATGGGCAAGGACACCGTGAATGAGTGGAGGGGGCGGGGCATCTCCAGCTCTCTGTGCCGGCAAACTCGAGCTCTCTCCCCCCCCGGTCTGTTAGTTTGAGTGACAGGATCACAGATAGACCAGGAGACGTGGGGGTGTTTGTAGGCAAAAAAAAAGGTGAATTAGAACAGGAACACGCATTATTGGTGTGTTTTGGAATTTTAATTCAAGCAACAAAATGACTATTTTCCTAAAGGCTGGAATCAGAACCCTATGATTTCACACCATCTGGTCCATTGTATTCAGTCATTTATTCAGATTTAGAGCATCTTATTTAACTAAACTTTCACCAAAATGCCTGATGTGGGGAAAAAAACCAAAATAATCACGTATCTTCCATCTAAACATCACTACGGAACCTGTTTAACACCTGAACATTTTACATTGTTTTATACCAGACCCTTCGTTTCAGTGTGGGTTAAAATACAGTAACTTATAACTTAGGTTCTAAAACAACCAAAAGAAATTCACCATTGTCAAAAGTGTCAAAGTTAATTGTAGTGGCAGAAAAAAAAAAACATGCGTGTCTGTGCATTGTGTAACCTGTGCATTGTGTAACCTGTGCATTGTGTAACCTGTGCATTGTGTAACTTGCACGCAACCAAGTAAACCTGTGTTTTATTTTGGCATATGACATCTAATTTTTCTTTAATGTTTAACCAATATTTGTCTGGGGGATTCACAGTTACCTTTACTTTAAAAGTTCAGCTATATACATCACACAACTGTAAACTAGGACTGTTCATAGCTGAGGTATTTCTTTATAGAATAAATGTGTTTATTTTCCAGGCACAAAATGATGAATTTTGTCGTTTTTTGCCAAACCACGTTGTGAATCCATGTAGTACGCTATATGTGAATATCAAGAAAATTACACTCCAAGATACTGTGAATTATACATGTTCCAAATGTTGGGGATATTGCTGGACATTGGAGATAGGTTTTATTACACAAAGCAAAAGCACGAAAATGTTGATTAGGAGGTTTCCAGCAAATTTATTTTTGCAGCGTTTTCCTAAATTCCTGATCCTTGAAACGAGTGAGGCTATCGTATAGATGAGTTGTCAAGTGAAGGATGACATCACAGTGACATTACAAGATTGCCAAAGCGCCAGCGATTGGTGGCTTGCCAGGAAGTATATATAGTAAACATTTGTTTTCCTTTGAAAATATAAAGAGCATTGCAAGTACGATGCTATTTATTTTGGACGTTAATAGCAGGATGTTTCATTTCATGCCTGCCGTATTACTTATTGATATCAATGAGAAATCATCAAAATTTAATACAACTAACAACATATCAAGCAGCAGGGGACCAACCTATTCAATCATATTCCTGTACAGTTCTGCAATTATCTGACAAATTCAAAAGCAGGTGATGTAGGAGATGTGCTTTTTGGAACGACACAACAGAGTTGATGTGAGCAGCATATTGATTAAGAATGTAATTTGAGGTTGCAGGTTTAAGTCCTAGAGCAGATCGTGCTCTACAGTAGGGGGGATGAATGAAGCCAAATTAAATACTGGGGGGTACACTTCCCTGCTGCCCCCCTCGGTTCCTACACCTGGCCGTGCTGTGTTGTTACACTGTATGTATACAAATCAACTTAAGTAAGACCGTGTGTGCAAAATGTAAATGTTAATGCCAGACATGTTTTGTTTTTGTTTAGAGGTGCATTTAGAGGATTATTTTGGAGTGTACACAAAGTTTAGCACACCTGGATTCAGCATGATCCACGTAGATTTTCTCTTTTTGTTTTATACATTTTATGCAAATAAGATAACTATTAATTGTGTTCAAACCATCATTTTATATACACTGTACGTCTGAGGCATTTAAACGTAAACATAATATATTTATATTTGACCTTAAATTCTAAATTTCTTTGAAGTGTCTTAATATAAACTGGCTTGTGCAGTTGTTGGACGTCCATATGTATGTTGTTTTATAATTGTCAGAATTAGAAACTCTAATTAGAAACACAAACTCTAAAAAACACACACGAAACAAAAAACACTGAAAATCCGCTTTCAACACAATGGAAGTTTCTGGGGGACAATGAAATGAAACAGAACTGTAGAGCTGAGTGGTTTACAGTACACAGACATATTTCCAAAACGAGATATAGGATGACACAGTATTGATATACTTTCATTCTCCATTAAAATTAGGGCTCTATTAAAAATTTGGACTGGAGACCAATAATCTCAATTCAGTAGTCTCTCTTCTTCCTGGTTGTAACCAACACGAGAGCTGTAGTTGCACAAAATCCTGGCATTCACAGCTAAAATCAAACCGTTCAGCATCTCATGAGGGATTTGATTGAGGGGAAAGGTGATAAGGTGATCATTGTTACTTGGTTCATTTCATTTTAAAACAGGATCTCACCAGATATTAAGCACACTTTCAGGCAAGGGGGTGCCAAGTTAGCAATGGGGGGTGCCCACTAGGCAAGGAGGCACCAAGTAAGCAATGGGAGGGGGGGTGCTGATTAGGCATAGGGGCGCAGAGTTAGCAATGGAGAGCACCAAGTTAGCAGTGGAGATTCCCAGCTTAGTAATGGGAGGCACCGACTAGGCAAGGGGGGCTCTCACAGATTCTGGGGCACCAACTTAGCAACACCCGGAAATGCGGGGGGGTGGATTGTCAGTGCAATCCAGTAAAAAGTCACAAAAATAATTGTCATTAAAATGACAGCTGCAATATCTCTGGCTTGATGAATCGATGTGCACTAGCGGCTTGTCAGTATTCGATCCCCACCACCTGCCCGATTTGTACCGCAGATGCATACCATTTTCAAGCATGCGTACACTGCATCGCATTTTCTGGCACTGCCTAATTTGTTCATTCTGTGTCATTTTTCCCCAAACCAGTTCAGTGTAAGCTATGCCCCACGCCTGACAAACTCTGCCTAACAAAACCTTAAGACTCATTTCATTGCCTAAAAGTATGACAGTGCTGATCCAAACTGCATGCTGAATGTATCTTGTTCAGTGTTGCTAATTTTGTATACATAAATTTTCCTTTAACTAATGTACTACTCAACGGAGACAGCAGTTATTAAGCGCTAGCTATTAACCCCACTTTATCAAGCACATAGAGAAGAAGAATTTTCAATGAATTCCATCATCGTCCAACTTATTGAGCTGACTGTACCATTCAACAATTTTGTTAATTTTTTTTGTGACACCGGCAGATGAACTACCAAATAAAATTGTTTGGTAATCCTCTACCTCAGACAAAGTCTACACTTCACATTCCAATAAAATCCCTTTTCCCCTCATTTGTGGCTCCATTGTCTCTGAAATGGCATTACATATTTAGTATATATGTGTTTTTGCATAATTTGCATTACCGGTTTAGGGTAATTTCTGAGTGGGAATGGGGCAGTCTCTTAAGTGTGCATCCCTACGTATGTTTCTACAATAACTGGGATTTATAGCCTGTACAATGCATATCTTTGCAATGCATAACATTTTATAAATCTGACTATTACTATTCATACAAACGTTTCCTCTTTCACAAAAATGTACGAACATTTTTTAAAAATAAATGAGCCTCTCAATTACTGTGTTTATAATACTCCAGAATTGGGTCATTTAAAAACAAACAAAAACATCTTAATTGGGTTTTAGGCAGATTAGCAATACTCAATATTTTCTATGAAGTGTGTTAAATGTTCAACTTTAAATCAAAAGCATGTGTGAGATATAACTATAATTCTTCTCATTTCCCCTCCATCAGATTTCCTGTGAGATGCTGAGTGGTTTGAGTTGAGCTGTGAATTCTGAAATCCTGTACAACTAAATCTCTTCGATCCTCTTAGTTTGTTTGTTAGTTGATTGTGTGATAACAGGAGGGAGGATCAAACCACATGCAGCTTTCGAATAAACTGGATGGGTTTTATTATGCAACAAAATATACACACAACCAGAAACAAAAGCACTACAAGGGGTCAAAACAGGAGGTCAGAAGGAACAATCAGGAAGGTTCAGGGCTAACCTAACATGGGGACAAGGTTCAGGGCAACAAGGCAGGGAACACTAACTATGAAGGAAGATAGACTAGCAGCACCAACACTAACCTCGACCGACATTTACAATGACTGAACTAGAGTACGTCACACAGGCGGGTACCTATATACAGGGGTAATGAGGACCATACAAGGGACAGGTATGATTGAGTAGGAACCAAAGGGAAGGAAACAGAATGGGCAGCAGAGACCTCTACTGGCCAAGCGGGAACACGAGGCTAAAACTATAAATGTACTACCTTCAGTTTTTGGTATAACGCTTGGCTCTGCAAAATCTGGGTAATTTTCAGTGTTTGTATCAATCTAGACTTTTAACATACTGCAGATTAACATGTAGAAAGTGTAGCAATAATTTGCTTTGCCGCACACAGATTGCATTTTTACTGTTGAAAAAATGATTTATATTTGCAGCCTTTATTTTATGATATACTTTTTCTAGATTGATCTATTCAATCTCTTGCAAGCTCTGCTAAAACACGTTTTTCATATGTGCCGCACTTAGGGCATAATACAGTCTACCAAATCAATACCAAACAAACAGTTTAATAACACACATCAATAACTGAACAATGTTACCTAAATCTGAGATGAGGTTCATTGCTGACATACAGTTCCCAGATTCTAACTGCATACATGTATGATATATAAAGCACAGGGCTGGTTGACACCACATACTACATTTCACCTACTACGCAGCAAAGAAGTATTCTATGTATGCTAACCACACAGCACTGACTGTTATAATTCTTTTGCAGCTATGCAGATGTCTTATATATGTATATGTGTCATGTATCTAGACTGTCCTCTTTGCGTCTGAGGCAGTTTGGGACAAGACCCGTTGCTGTCCTTTCCTTTCTGGAAGGGGGTCAGGAATGAGGTGACACTGAGATGGGCCCACTATCCAGCTTTTACCACGCTACTACATTGGCTTCCAGCAGGGGACATGGGGGTTAAGGTTAGGATCAGGGTAGATATGCAAGCCATGTTCCCAGGTAGTGTTGTGATTGAAGACATGGACATTGAACACAGAGACCCTTCAGCAAAGTTGAATGTCCCATGTCCCAATAGGATAAAAATGAAGTTGTTTTGATGTGAGTGTCAAGATAGCCTGCCAGTTACTTATAGGGGTGGATGTGTACACATGTGTCGTATCGTAATGTATTTTTAATGGGTATCGCTTAACGTTTCCTCCCACTGGGAGTTCTTGTGGAGCACTTCTGGACTCGCGTCTCCAGCAGCACCATGCCAGTGAGCTGTCAGAGGTTGGTCACCATGGAAAGATGTAGCAAAGTGACTTCCCCACAAAAATAAACTGTGTCAGACCTCCAGATGCAGCACCTGCTAGTGATTTAACGTGGGATATTTAAATGATCCTTTGGTATTTGTGAGAAAGTAATTCGCTGCAAGGCATCATCTCTCTGTCCAGCATGAGGTTTAGGGAAGCTGATGCTTCTCTTGTGTAATAAACTGTGCTGTTTACTATAACAAATTCACTGGATTATTCACATGTATCAGGTGCACTGCCAAATCACTATTTACTCACTAATGACTGATGCCACGTTGTATTGTGAGTACGTCCAGATTTATACACATGCAGTGACAACAATCATGGAAAAATTAATACTATAACTGCAAGTGAGATTTGGGGGCGGGGTCTAAAGTGCCAGTGAGTAAGGTATCCCTCCACTGCAAATACACAGTTGTAAGAAAATGTGTACCTTTTATAAAGTGTCAACAAGGTAACCAAAAACACAAATGTGCATAAATATCGCTGTTGCTGTTACTCTTGGTCTTGGCAATCGCTGTCAGGACACATCATCTTCTCCTGTGGGGGGACCATCACAAGGCCCTCCAGAAGACCATTAGCAGGCACTGCCTGAAACAGGAAGAGGAACCCCTGTGTGCCTTACCAAGCCTTAGACAGACAGCATAAGTGCATTTCCATTTGCTGCTTTCACTCCCAGCCATGGGTATCAGTGATAGGGAGAGCCAAGGTTGTAAAACCCCTATTAGATGGGATCATTACGGACTGCCAACAGCTGATTCGTTGAACGCGCCATCCTAGTGGGTGAAACTTTACATTGACTGGATATGGATGTGCAACCTACTGTGAGATTTGAAGCCTCCTTATTCCAAATTATAAATAAATAAACGTTCAAAAATCATTTGCAGCCTGAAATTTAAATTGATCATTACAGATACTGAATGCTTTTTTAATTAGGCTTGGATTGAACACAGATATTTTCCATGGGACTCTTAAGCACATCCAGTAGGACTATTTATTACACAGAACAAATGATGCACCAAAACAAACCCACTTCAAAGGAATGAGTCATCACCTATGATCTTACCTCACTTTCTGGGAGAAGCAGGTCATGTTTCTCAATTGCAGTGCATGTCACAAGAAATGCTATATATACTAAATGAGGGGTGCAAGGTGTGCCTTTAACTCTGCCCAGAGGCAAAAGCTAAGGAAGCCTCTCTGCTTTATGAGTTATTAAAGGACTCCTTGGTCGGCATTCTGTAACTGAGGGATACCCAGGATGCTTCCCTAACGCTCCAGCCACAAGACCAGCCAGAAGGAGAGCGCTGTTTGTACAGGCAGCAGGTCTCTGTGGCAATATTCCGACATCCTTCGCTATAAGCTGTTTGAAAATAGTGCAAAACCAGCCATCCCAGGAAGGCAGTCAAAAACACAGGGGCGAGGCAACATTGCAGCATATTTCTTATTTGATCATCATCCTCATTCATAACAATTATTCTCTCAAGCATAATTATCTGCTGAACTGACTAGACATTTATTAAATTAGTGAGTGTTTTAACTGCCTTTGTCAATGCCAGAATTTCAATTCCTCCAAACAAGTACCACCGCAAACTCTGTAGTCCTGGGGTGGCCAATCTTACCCAGAAAGGGTCATGGCGTATGCGGGCTGTTGCTGCAACTCGCCAATTAGATTACTAGATTACTAATAGAGGACCGGTTGGCTGAAGAATCCGCACACCTTGGTTTGAACAGCTGACCTGAAGGTTATCCCAAAAACCTGCATACACACTGGACCTTTGCAGATAAGACTGGCCACCCCTGATGTAGTTCCTCAATAATTTCCCACGACCATTTATCCAACTCAGGGTACGAGGTAGGTTGCACATTGGATGGGTTGCCCATCCATCTCATGGGACCTGAGATGCACAACCAAACATTACAGGCACTTTGCACACTAATGAACACGAATACGAATCATATGTGGAAACCCAGGCAGATACAGGAGAATATGAAAACTCCACGATCAGGGAGCAGGCGATGGAATCAAATCCACAATCCTACATACATTCACAAGGTAAAGCATAGGATACTGGATAAGTATACATCTCTAATGATAGATTAATACATTCAAAGGGGTCAAGTACTCATATATTATTATGAGAGTTGGGTAATTCAGGTCAAGAGAGTAAATTCCAAACTGGGATTTTGTTTCAACCAATCAGTTGAGTACTCTGTGACTGTGACTCTTTATACTCAACTGGTTGGTTGAAACAAAATCCCGGTCTGGACTTCTACTCTCTGGACTGGAATTACCCAACTCTAATGACACCCATATTTAGCAATATTTAACCTGCACATTCCTACTAAGTAATGGGATTTTATATGCAATACAGATAACAAGTGGCATTCCAGCAAGAATGAGGAAAAATTGTGGTAAGATACAACCACAACACCTATTATACTAATAAAATATATTCCATTAATTCGTTTCAAGTGTAATCACACTATATAATTTGTTGATTGTAAGCTGCCCTGAATCATGTATAAATATGTTTCACTAACAACATGTAACATCTGATTATTTAGTCTCAAGTCGGTGAGGTTTAAAGCTTGAGTTGTTAGTTTCAAGAACGCTTTACAGATGCTCGTCCAGATAGTTCCAGATGCTCTTTCTCCACATCGACAGACTGCATGCTCACAGGCAGTGGAATAATGCTCACAATTTATTCATGCCCACACCACAGCAGACTGTGTGCTGTCTTTGTTTTGGCTGTAGCTTGAATGCTGCTCTTCAGTGTTTGTAATGATTCCATCGTGAGGATCTACATCATAGCTAATGATACCCTACTGGCCAATGCAGTATATGTCAGCTCAGGCAAATGGTCACATAATACCTATTTTGCAGTTCTCAGAGGGAGACTTATTTGGAGTCCATAAGAGGAACAATTGATTGTGCCTTCCTATGCCGCGTTATCTCCCTCCATTTAATAATTGTGCGTAGATCAACACTTATTGCTTGCAATATTTTTCATACTTGAGAGGGACCTCAAGAATTACACTTCTTCGTGTAACACAGAATTACTCAGTAAAAGTCCCTTCCTGGTTCAAATGCTCATAAGGGGTCTAAGTCTCTGGCGCATCAAGCATAGGGCCAGCGAGTCTGCCTTCTGTTCTGTGAGAGCCACCTTTTAACTCTGGAGCCCCTTTCAATCCATGTGCTTGCCAAGAAATTCTTGTGTATTTCTTTAGGCCTCCTGGGACGCTGTGGACAGCCAGCAGGAGTTCCACTGGTAGCAAGATGAAGTTAGAACATACTAGGGCATTTCTCGTGAATGATCTTCAGTGATACAGAGTCATGATGAGCTCATGTCACTGTCGGATCACATCTTTGAACAGTTTAAGCAGACTGCCCTGTACCAACTGACAGTGCCTTGGTATGGAGGAAAGCCTTGAACTGATGACATCCTCCCAAGAGGACAGGCTGAATAGAAGAGTTCATTAGCAAAAACCGATTAAAAAAGTTGCCTTAATATTCAGCACAATGTGAAGCCTAAGTATGTTTTGCCACAAAAACTGTTATTGTCCATTGTCAAGGCACTACCTGATCAATTCATTCAGCAATTCAGCGCACAGCATTCAGATCAGGTGATGCAACCAGGCTGCGACTCTGTACCAGCAAGAAAAAGTGCAGCTTGAAGGGAATCTCTGCTCAACTTTGACGAAACTGAAGAGGCCGTGATGTTATCCCTTTAAGGGCATATAAAGAAGAGGAAAGCTGAAACGTATTCATGTAACGTGAAAAGAATACTGTAAAACTGTACGTGCTTTTCCAGGGGCCCGTATCACAAAGCAGGATTTCTTACTTAGCTGGACACCTTGTCGGATTTAAAGTAGTCTGGGCTAAATTTAAGTGAAAAATGATGTGGTGGTTTTGTAGTCTGGCTGGAATTTTCCAAGGCTTCGTCTTACAAACGTCTAATATTGCACATTAATGGACTGTATTTGTTGCAATTTTCTGTACTTTACTTAAAGACTATTAACATAAGAAACTTATATCCAAACTTATATCCAAACTTATATCCAAACTCATATCCATTCCATGGCTTTGTTTAACTCTGAAACTTGAAATGTGGAGTTATCTGCTTTTGCAGAAAATGACTGCTGGAGTTATCCACCAAATATCTGACAAAAAGACAAATTTGAAATTTGAAAAACAATTTTTTTTTTATTAAATTTCATTTAATTTTGTATGTTATCTGTATATTGCGGGTTATTTTCAAAATAATTCAACTGCAGTTTGATATTAACTGGAATGTACCAAAAAAAACTTGATTTATGAAAATTATTATTATTTTTCCAAATGAGCTCTTCAGTTTCGGCAGCATGCCTTTTATCGAGATGCTCATCGATACATTTCATGTAAGATGCTAAACAATGATATCAATCTGATATCGCTGATGCTATCATCTCTTCTGCTGTCATCTCTTCTGCTGTGCTGTTTTACCGCAGCTGACAACACAACAGGTTGGACAAATATTTGTTTTCTAATAGAAATAATTTCACATTGAACACGTTTTATTTTCTGAAAGAAGTCGGGCATAAAAACTGTAATGTTTGGTATTCCTGGGTGATTGCTGTTGGCAGAAATCAGAGTAACAGTAAGAGTCAGGAAAAAAAATATATCGATTTTCTAAAGTTGCACCACATGCTCTGAGCACACATTTCATAAAACATTCATAAACTTCACCTGTGATTTACCTATATGGTTTTTCTAAAAAAAGTAATTATTTTCACTTATCAAATGCCACAGCTAAGACGCATATAAGGTCAAATATCTGAAATATCAACTCGACTTATTAAAAATATCATCAATTCGCAAGTTGTTTCTTTTTCAGATAAGTAGCACCAATGAAAAAAAGCTTCTTGTAAAGTGTTATATATCTATGATACTTAGGTAATCCTTCATATATGCTCTGAGAAGATAAACTATTATGTTGTGCAGGTTCTACTAAAAAGGAAGCATCATACATTCCAACAATAACATACAAACAAATCCAAAACACTTGTTAATGCTGTACATTTATGGTATAACAAAAAGCTACTCTGGAAAATGCATTTTTGTGACCTGAGCAAAGTTAGATAGGGACACAGCCTCTATTTAAACTTCCTATAACAGAGGTTAGTTGCTTGAAGGACAATGGACCATCCAATTGGGTGTAATACTGAAATAATGTTCCCATCCTCTATATGTCCTACAATACAGTGTGGTTGGTCACAAATACTTCAGACTTTGACTCATTTGTCCATAAAACCAATATTACTCCTGTCAATAGACAAGTGCATAAGTTCAAAGCAGGTATACTCAAACTTTTGCCATGTTCTGCATATCTGGGAGGGAAAACAAGCATACAAGATTCTAAAAACATGTCTAAACTGGAATAGTATGACCTGGGTGAGTCACGCAGGATTTAATCTGAGTCATTGATCCAAAATTAAGGCAGTAATAGCATACATTCACTTCCCTAACAGAAGTTTAACTCTGATGTAATTAGTGCAAAAGTGCAACGTTGAACCAATGCATGTGATTATCAGCTTCTGTGTAATGCAGATGAACACAGTGAATCAAGAGTATAATGCTGTTTCTTTGTCCAGGAATTGCAATTGTTTTGCCCACTGCTAGTATTTTATACTTGCTTGTTCTTGTCGTCGTTGGTGTCCTATGGTTGTATCAGTGTGATAATACTGCCCACAATATATGTCAATATAAAAAAAAAATGTATAACAAAATTTCAATGCTCACTGTATGTAATAACCGAGGAAAAAGCCAGGGGTTTTCAACACAGGCTGCAGCTAGCGCGGGTTGCAGAAAGGTCGGGCGCAACAAAGAGGACACGAAAATGAGATGCATTCAGAAACGTTAGTCGATACATTTGCTCCTCCGCATCCATCTCCCCGCTTTGTTCCCAGCAGGATTATATTCTCTGTGCCAGCACAAAGAGGAATCGGAACGCAATATCCAAATTTAAGTGTTTTCTGTTCCGTGACTCAGCTGTCAGGAAGAGTCCTTTTAATGAGATTTTCCTAAGAATGGAACCTGTTGTTGCCTTCAGTGGCCTGATTCCCCATCTCCTCGCAGGAGGCCTGTGGGCCTTTCTATCCAGGAGCACGAAACGACCCTGCGCACAACCTCTATAAATTTTCAAAGAGACCAGCGCACCCCTTCAAGGCTGACAGCTCAGGTACCCTTGGCCCTTGAGAAGAGTTTGCCCAGCGGAGTTGGGACGGCAGCCTTATTTAAAGATACCACAACTTGAACCCGCCTCCTCCCAGCCAGGAACCCTCCAGAAACCCTGTACATGTATCGAACATTTGGGGGTGATGCTGGAACTGATGTTATCCTGGCAGGAGCACTTTAATGCACGGGGTTCTCCAAGCTGAGGCCCAGGGGGCTCTGCTAAAAAGGGGCCTCAAGAAGGTACCCCTCAGCATCATTGTCCTGTCTGTTCACCGATTCCCCCCCGACCATCCCCTCAATTTCTTAGCTGTCCAGACGGTCATTTCCCCCTTGTTCCACACTGTGAAGAGGCCAGATGCTCTCCAGGGCTGTGGCAAGCAGGCGAGAAGAGGCGTGCCTTGTCCCTGGGTTAGATCATCCCGAGGACCAAGAGCCTACATCCTTGCCAGGGAAGCGAAAAAAAAAATCCTCACATTTTTTATTTTTTCCCCCTCTTGCTCCCTGTCTTGCCTGGGTTTCTACGGCACTGTCAGAAGATCACCTGTGAAAGGAAACGTTCGGCTGTCAGAAGAGCTCAGCATAAGACAACGTGTTATTTCGCTGTGTTTTTATATTTTTGTGCGTGTCACCCATAATTGCCCGTGTTTGTCAGAGGCGCATGTCGACATGCTGGCGGATGTAGTTGGATAACGGGGCATTGCGTGAGGTGCCGGAGGGTGGTTGGGTTCACATGTTGGGGGCTAAAGAGCCCCCAGGCTCGAAACTGGGCAGGAAGTGGGGAAAGGAAGACTTTAGGAGTGCACAAAGTGCAGGAATGGAAGACGTGTTTTATACTAACACTGGACACACCTTAGATGCTAATATCATACAGAATCTGCATGCTGTCTTTTACGAAATTATCGCACTAATGATGGCAACACCGTAATGGAACGATCTTAAAATGTTATAAGGATATCAGCATTAAAAGAGAAACATAAAGGGTTCTTCTGTTTTTTGTTGTTCCTGTTTGTTATGAATAGAGGACATTATTGAAGGGTGGGAAACTGGGGCCCTGGCTGGCTCTTCTCTGTTCCTTCTCCCTCTTCCTGTGCAATAGTGTGTTTGTCATCTCCACACTGACACTGAACTGCACATTTTATTGTTGTTTTAATGAAAGCGCCTGCAGGAGTCCCACCAAAGCTGATTGGAAATTAAAAATATATTCGTTCAAGCGCTGTCCTATTGATGGCTGAGTGGACGCGGCAGGCAGAGGAGATTGGGGCTGCAATTTTCAAGCTAACTGAAAATATACAGTTGGACGCAGGGGGAAAATATTGAGCGTTTTCAAATCTGAGTTTAATGTCTGCTAGTTTACTGAAAAGGAAACATTCTGAGGAGTCTGAGTTTGCGGTCTCTCATATGAGAGTCTATGTCATAGCTACTAATGTTTGTCTGTAAAAATATGTCCATCCGACTGAAAACAGGGACACAAAAACTGTATGAGGACCATTCCAGCATTATGGATGTGACATTTCGACATACAGTATTGGCAAATAAAATGCTTCAGCTTAATATCAACGATTCAATTTGCATATCTCTTCATGCCACATCTTGGACTGAATATCGACAAATCCTCATTGCGGAAAGCATTATATGTGTAACATGAAACAGACTTTCATGAACACAGAAAACATGTATTTGAATTATTTGTTGTTTTTTGAAAAAAAAATTTCTTAAGGAAAAACTAAGTAAGCATTAAGTATGTGACATTTTTACGTTAGATGTGACATTTTTACAGAATATCGAATCGACATGCTTGCATGGTTGTTTTTCATATGAAACAAATGAAACTGTAACCAAGAAAAAAAACTAATAATTAAATTAGACATATAGACATAAGTTAATAGTTTAAAAACAGTTCTGTTTCTGTGCTCACAACTTCATTTTTCCATGGCAAGGTTGACGTTCACATGCAACTGCCCATGAGTTAAAACACGATTATTCATTCAATATGAGTTGCCAAGCTAACTTGACATTTTTATTTATACAGTTGCAGACTACCTTAATCATCCATTCTTCTTGCAACTTATCCAGTACAGTATGGGGTCATGGGTGCTCTCTTAATCATTTCAATTGAATTTGTTTTTATATAGTACCCTACCAAATACAATTGCCCCAAAGCACTTGATAAAGATTCATTACACCGTATGTTCATTTTTGATTTATATAAAAAATAAAGTGTTGCAAATGGGGTAAAAATGATTCATATACAGTTGCATATATAAATTACATGCAGGAAAGATTTTGTAGTGTTTGGCTCAGTGGCCACAGCCTAATTTGTCCTCAGTGAAATATTTTTCCCTTTTGTTTAACATGCTGGCAAACTCCTACAAAAAAAAATGAATTAGTTTAACCAGTGTGTATTTATATATTTATTTCTGCAGATCAACCATGATAGCAATTCATAGCCCCGTTTGATTGAGGCCCGTGTTTCGGACATTGATTTTCCCTTGTTCTGCACCCTTGTAAATATCTCATAAGTGCCTTCCCATGATGCTAAACACCAGCTCCTTTCCCAGTCCGCTTACTCATCCCCGTATGATCCGCCTCCCAGCACCAGGATAGCATTGTGCCGCTTCATCTCTCGTGGTTGTCCGCCATCGCTGTGACTGTCGTCGTTGTTATTCCGAGGTATGTCTGCGAGACCTTCACTGCGTAGGATCATAAAAATGAAGGATACAGAAGCACACTTTTGAATATGAATCCCCACCCATCGAGCGGGATGAATCTCCACTCCTCGCCCCCGAGTCACCCGTTGCATGTCCCCCAAATTGTTGTCACTGAAGCCTTGGCTGGGTGAGTGATTGTTTGTTCATGCCTACTGTTGGTGGTGATGAATAACACTCAGCAACCCGTAACTACGGCAAAATAATGCATAAAAAAGACGGTGGAGCGACGCACGCTGCAGGCGACGGAATTAACATTTTGCTGCGTGGTCAGTGCCGAGCGACGGTTAGATGAAAAAAAAGCTGTGAAGGCAGTAAGTGAAAGAAAAGCTCAGCAAGGTACCCAGAAGCCATTAGTCTTCATTTTTCCCTGGACGTGCAACAGGGCCCCATGTCTGAGCTACAAACTAAAATTTATTGAGCTAGCCTAGGTGGACTAATTGAAAGAAATTGTCTGTCTGTTCAGCCTCCGTGGAGTTTGAATGGGTTTCACGGTGGCAGGTCTCACCACGGTTCTCGTTGGGTTTCTCTCCCTCCTTTCGGACCTGACAGGCTCCCTCTAAAGGCAACAGAAGATCCTTGGCGGCGTATGACATCCCCGGCGTCACATTTGAAACCAAGTGCCGCAAAACATCTACTTTGGACTGAGTTTGTATATCAATGTTTTTGGGGATCTTCACACATCCTTTTTGGAGAATTCAGAGTTTTTCTGCACTGTGGTCTATAAAGTGCATGCATCCACCAAGCTACTTCAGTGCGGGTTCCCCGTTAGAGCGGTTGCCCTCTACTCAGCAGGAGCTCACTGTCCTTGACAAATAGAATGAGCATCTTCTCTGTACATCTGACCCAATTGCGTCCGTTTTACTCTGATTTACTCTGTCGTTTGAGGAGCACCTCCCTACCATAGAAGTCTTAACACCCACAAATCAGAGCTAACGAGGAACATGGAGGCTCCTAGCCAGATGCTGGCTGAGAGATTAAAACGTTTCGGCAAGCATTGCCAGTTATTGGTCTTTGAGGCCAATTGTTTCCAGACAATTGCTGCCTCCTGTTCATTTTAGTACGGTGTAGTTTCCATATTTTCCATTTGTCTTTCATTAAACATTTTTGGTACATGACTCCTGGTTTGAGGGGGGTGGCCAGAATGAGGGTGCCTCAGACCTAGAACAGTTGTTTTCTTAGGGGGATAGTAGGGTATCACATGGATTCTCTTCTGTTCTGTGGTTCAGAACAATTGACTTTCCAAGCTTTGCCTTTTTCCTATGGTCCAGAGGATGTTTATCGTTTCAAAGAAACCAAGAAGATTTAGTCCAGTGAATACAAGACTGGAAACCACTAGTATAAGCCAGCAAGGTGGACCGTCTGTCTTCATGTGGATGAAGATTGGTCATTTATAAAACCAACACACCAAAGACCCATCTCTCCCTGTAGACACTGAAGAACCTTACGGGATGTGAGGCCATGATTTCCTTTGATGGGAACGCAGACGGCCCTCGAGCTAACGAGCTCTGGTGTAAGTGGCGCATTCACGCACCACAGGTGCGTATGAGATGGGGAGACACGAAGGTAATGCCGCATCACGAACCTGGAGCTGTCAGACAAGCTGCGAAGGGTCGCCCCCTTCAATCCCGTCCTCCACCTCCAGAACGTTCCATCTCCTCTATCTCCAGCTCACTCCAGGTATAATTGCCACATACAATATTTAGAGGAAATCCCAGGAAAAGGAGTGGGAAAAAAAAATATATATATATATATATATATATATAAACATACGAAAGGCAAAATAAATCAGCTCTGCTATACCTGCATTGCCATTTACACTAATGAGATGCTGCTTGTTCACTGTACTGTCTGTCTCCACCCAGCTTTCCTGTAGCCTTTCAGGCAACTGCAGCTGTGATGAAGGTAGAGGGCTGACAGGGCTGCCTGGCTGTCTGCGCCATCAGGAGCCAACCGCTCAACTAAACTAGGAGAGGGGAAAGTTTTGTACTCCCTAGAACCAACAGAACACACCAACGTGTTTTCATGCAGTTCTCAAATAATCCCCACCCCCCGAACCCCAAAACCCGATCAACACCACCATAAGACTGTTTGAAAACATACGTTTTTGGTCAAATATGTTTTGGGGTGTTTTTTGAAAAGTGTTTAGATTGACAGAAGTTGACAACAATATGATTAATGATTAATATGACGGTTTTCTGAAGGCTATCTTCTTAAAAGATTCTCATAAAAAATACGTAAATATGTAGGTACACACAGACGCACACAGATACACGTGTGCGTGTGTGTATCGAGTGTCCAAACGCCCCAGTTTGCAACAAAAAAAGCACAATCATAGTTCAAGCAGTCCTACTCCAAAAATCTCTTAAGTCCAGCTCAACATCGTTGTTAAAGATTTATGCAAACGTTTTGTTTCACGGCATAACAGAAAATATCTTAAAGTAACATTAACCTTGATATCAGTGAATTAGTTTAATGACAATAATAAATTATTATGATAGAAAACAAGCAGGGTTCAAATAATGAAGAAAATAGAGGCACAACTAGATGCAGTAATGAAAAGTGTTTGTTTAAGCATAACTAACTTTTTTATTCATTTACATGGCAAGGCGAGTTGACACCTCGTTAAGATTCATCCATAAAATGTGGTTCTCCCGGCAATCTGACTCCATCCAAATGCGCAAACGTCAGCTTTTTTGTTTTGTTCCCCCCAACTTTGTTGCCGCGGTAAAATGATGTGAGAAGCAACAGAAAATAAAAAGCAGCAAAATGCCAGCATCAGTTCCAGCCCCTATTTATATCAGACTAATTCTGCTGCGCGGTGGAAGGGGTTTCCAATCGGAGCGTTTTGTATGATACAAACCGGTTCCTGATTAAAAACGGGAGGGGGCGCAATTACATATTTAGCATAATGTCCTTTTCAGTCTTCTTTTGATTTATCACCCGTGCGGAGGGACCCTATACGCCTAAAGCAATTCCAGCAAGGAAATTCCCCTGGCGGAGTCCCGTTTGGAGCTGCAGTTAGCGTCCTATCGACCTGCCTCTTACTGTACTCGCCTAATCGGCTTACCTCCATTTCTCTGTCTCGTGACTCGCCGTCCCGGGAAACCCGCGAATCTCTGGGTGCGCACGTGCGGAGGCACGAGGACACGGAATGGGTTAAACCCGCCCCGGACGGACCTAGAAATGCCCGCCCTGCTGCTGGCGTCACCTGACAGGCCCCGGCACATACCGGCGAAGCTGCCCGGATCCCTGTCACCAATTTGTTCATAGCCATGGGGGACATCCAGGGGAGAGGGAGGTGAAGGCAATAAAGGGACCTGATCCTGACTAATGAGGATCTGCAGTACGCCGCGCTGCCTCCGTCCCATCGTCCTGCACGGTTGCTGCCTGACACATCAAATGTACTTCCAGCTTCTGTCCCCACTTTATTTATTTATTTATTTATTTGTCCAACACTGTAGCCGGAATTATTTATCAATCTCGTAAGCGCGAGGCGTGACCGCATTATGCGTTCGCGATTCCATATGGGCGGGGGGGGGGATCGGGTGGCCTGAGTGATGGCGGGAAATGGGCAAAGCCAGCTGGAGCGGCGAGCCGGCTGTAGGAGACAAAGCGTGGAGGTGCCATCGTGTCAAAGGGAATGGTTTGCAGACCTCTGCTGGAAGAGAACAAGGGACAGAACCAGAAAGCACACCAGAACCACAGAATGGAAAGTGGGACTAATAAAGCAGAATTTCACCAAAACTCTGTAGAATCGTACATTTGTTCGCTATGAAAAGATGTCCGACACACCCGGGAGATTTATGGTATTAAATCCAAACTGAACTGGCAGTTTCTTTTTTTAATTTTTATTTTACCCCCTGACATCAGCAGGAGACATTTCTATTCTGGCTTATATTTGAAGTTTATGGAGACTAAAATCACTGCATGCTGCAAATTGTCAGTATTTTTCTTGTTCCAATATCAACACCTGCCACTGTCCTCCATGAATCAGTGTGCTCAGGTTTTTAAAAGAACATTACTATATTGTGACATTTACATTAAAAGACAGCTTCCCCATCCACCTCACCTTTCCTATTTCAGAAGCTTCCCAAGAAACCTTGGTGCAATGAAAAGGTAATAGGGCTAGATGATGGGGGGTGCAAAATCTCCCTAGGAATTGCATAAAACCATTAGCCGCTGGTGGTAATCCGCACACTCGGGAATGAAAATGAGAAAATGCTCATTATATCGTTCAGGAAAATAAAATGAGTGCTGTTACATGTATTCTGATAACAGCAACCATGAGTAACAACAAGGAGCTCATTATCAAATTTGCCAAAATTACCTCTTAAATTCAACTGCAAAATTACAAACCTAATTTCTATTTCCCATGTAATGATGTGCAACAGAAGACAACTGACAAAACAAGTATTGTTTTTTTTTATGTTCTTGACCAGACCATCAGATTCATTCGAATTTAAAACTGTTAACAGTTTTCACAAATATCAAACTAAAATTATTGTACCAAATGTATACAATGACACTAAATGTTTTTCTTCTGTATAGGAGTCTGAATCAACTGTTAGCAGAGCGTGTCACAGGTCAAGAAATGCACACATGGGAAATGAGAAGGTGTGTGTGCTCAATCAGCCATAGTATATATGTATGCGACATGTTTGTTTCGGGAACTAAAAACCCCACAGACCCAAGCCAATCACTCTTCAATGAAAGGAGTCCATTTCCACTATCTTTTCAAAAGGTAGTGTCACAAGTATAGTAAACAGAATTTTCACCATATTTCATGATCTTTTCTTCAACTTGAAAGTGTTTTAAATGTATCCATTAACGTTTTACATGCATTTATACAACCTTTTATTATTTTCAGAATTAGAATTAGTCTTCTACCAAGTACATCTGATGTATGTTCTTGCATTCTAAGGGTGTGGATTCATACTATTTCCATTGTGTCAAATTTAGGAATTTAGGCCACCGGGGAAAATGTAATTCTTTGTCAAACTGGGCCACCTAGTGGTCATTGTTTTTTGTTGAAAAAGTAAACCTCGGTTTCTTTCGTTAAGGAAGAAAATGATTCTGACGTTTCTAATTACCTATTTTGACTTATACCACGCTTGGTTGGCAAACGCTAGGCTGCATTTTTACCAGATGCTCGTTTGAGTCATTGCTTCACGAAGAATTTGACTCATTTGTTCCATATTAAATTTACAGAATTTTCATTCGAGAAAATGTGAGAACAGAAGCAAGTAAAGACCTTACTTCAGTGCTATAAAGATATGCACACAGAAAGATTCATGCAGGTACGCGTTTCAGTTCAGTATTAAAACTTTCTTTGGTATTGTAAGATATAAATAAATACCTAACGAATTATTACTGATTCCCATTTGTAGTTGCGTATGTTCATTATGTGTTGGTCCAGCTGATACCTATCATTAATTCTGGGGTGGGTGCAGTTTTGGTGCTTCTATTTTTAAAGATATATTTGTTTGGAAATTTTGGCTTTATATGTGAGTATATAATATTACACCTTAGTACATTCATGCACCATGCACTTTTTTATATTTGACAAAAACGCACCTTCAGGAGTGGCCTCAGGAATACTTTACTTTTGAAATCTTTGCTCAAAGGCAGGAAATTCAGATGGAAACTGAATGTTTTCTCAAGCTGCAGACAGGAAGTTGAGGCCAACAACAGATTACATCATGGGGATCCCATGCAACACAAATGGCCTCATAAGCCAGCCTTCTCAGTGTTTCAGTTTTGGGTTTTTGGGCTGGCACATGTGATGACAGGGAACAGAAGCCCCCTCCCTCCCCAAAACACACCTCTTTACAGCATCTGAGAAGCAGGGTGCAGTCATGCAGAATGCTTAAATAACAATATTTATGCAACAAAGACCATAATGGATGTAGGCATTCTGGGGCTGCTCTGAGGCTGGAAAGCTTCTCTCAAATAATTATCTGGAAATACTGAGACATATAAGTGGCATCTTAAAATTTCTTTGGAACTATGGTACCATTGGATCTTGGTCCTGATAGCTGGGGGGTAGGTAGGCTGTTGTTTAGTGTCAGGTGCGTCTTCCATTAATTATCACTGAATACCGCAGTAGTGAAAGCGAAATGGAAACTGTCTCGCTCACAAGTACACATCATACTCAGAGTCATTTTGAAAGTGAGGGCTGGTGAGATGGTTACGCTCTTTCAACCGCACTTGGGGTGTTAGAACGTCGGCGGCTCGTCTTGGTTTCCCCTCTTTTTTCTGACATTTTACCTAAAACTGAGAAGAAACTGAAGGCGTGTCCTGCTCCGGCTGTGGTGCCAGGAGACCAAAGAAGTGCAAGCCGCTGGGTTTCCCCCCCCCTCCCCCCACTGGACAGACGCTGTTAGAGCCGCAGTGGGTGCTTTGACATTCACCTTGTTTCGCAGAATTATCCCAGTCCTTCTCTCCAGACCTCAAAGCCCCATGTATTTCCTCCTGAGACCCAAGGAAAATTTCAGGTTATTTGTGATTTTCTATGTCTTTGGAGGAAATAAAACATCTTACAAT
>JAODKC010000130.1:1865505-1877294 GCA_026777985.1 Mormyrops attenuatus | reverse complement strand
AAACATCTTACAATTTAGATTTTTTCAAATTTATTTTTATTTTTAATTTCACAGCATGTCCTCTTTAGTGTACAACAAGTTTTCTTACATCAGTGAAAAGATAGATGCAAAAACAAAATGTCCACTACAGAGGACACAAAGGAATGGCCCGGGTCTCAGGAGGATATAATTGTAGCTCTAGCATGTGTACAGATGGGTGACTTCTTGCTTCAGTGAACTCTTTTTGCACAATGGAAGCTCAACTTCCTTTTCTAGTGAGGGTATCAGTGTAGCTTAGAAACAAAACAAAACCGATGACCATTCGCCTTATAATTAGAAACTTAGTCAGCTATTGGCTTTGGCCAAATTAGGCCGATGTCCTCAGAGCTCTTGGTGTGTGTTAGTCACACACAGTCACTCTGCAGTCCCCTTTCACCTGCTCTGTTTTGTCTCTGTGGTTTTGCTACTAATCCTTGACACGGGTTACCCATAATGCAGGCACGTACACGCAACGCTGCTGCAGTACATAATTAACTTAGTGTTTGATTTCATGTTTATTATATATTAAACATTTCTTATTACCATTTTCTTTTCTCCAATGCAGGAACTCACTGAGGGTTCCTAGATGAACAGGCCATGAGACAGGGGACACTCTGGAAGGCACTTCAGTCCACCACAGGGAACAGACACACTTATGCGTCAAATACCAGTTTGTAGAAACCAGTCTGCCTAATAAACTGAGTGTTTTTGTGTTTTGGGCAGAAACTACAGTACCCAAAGGAAACTGACACAAACATAGAACACAGTCTGAGAACTAGCCACTAAACCACCATGCTGGTTTGTTGTTGTTATCATTATTATTATTTTGTGTTTATTTTATTTTTCAAAAGTTCCAGCTTGACTTCACAGTCAAAGTCCATCGGTTATATTCAGATAGCCACATGCCATCTGTTGGTCCACAGATTACTTGACCTTGGGGATACTAGATCAGGATTTTTGGTGGCTGGGAGAGTCCCACCTCTGCAGAATGCCTTCCCCCTATATCCCCAGCCACAAGCTGATGTCATGCATTTTCCAAGACTTTGATGGTGGCACATTGCCATTCAAGTACAGAAACCTCGTGATAAAAAAGCAGAACCTGCCTCATGCTTCACTTTCTGGAAGAGGTTCCAGATTGCAATGACCATGACTCAATAAATTCACAATAAAATGGATGGATGGTTGTATCCTAATCCATTTAAAGGCATGTTGGGGGTTCTGTGAAGAGAGAACTTCACACCAAAGAAAGCCTTATATATAAAGTTCATTTACTTGGAAATATCATCTATATTATTATGGCTAGGAATCCTAATTCATGCTAATATTTAAAAACGCACAATGCACTGTATTAGAATTATATGCAATATGTCATCAGCATTTGCAACATTGTTCTTCATTAGATGAACAAAACCACATTTTCTAGAGTTTCTGACAGTAAACACTGAAAACTATGATTACGACATTCTCAGTGAATTTGTTTGGTTCTTATTGCTAATATTATTAATAAGAAATGTTTAATATTAATATGGGAGGTTCTTTTTTATTTGTGTGCTAAGCAATCAAACATGGAGTAAAATACGTGTCACTCTAGTTAGCACTAAAGACAGATTGATCCGTCTGTTTTTGAATGCTTTGGTAAACAGTGAGGTCAGATTTCAGTTGGTCCTGCCCAATGAAATCCAAATTGGCTTTGCTACTACAAACAGAACAAAGTTGTGAACACACATGTTCTAAAACAAAAGTGAGGGACTACAGAGTGCTCGGGTGTTTTCATCCCTAAGCATCTCTTACTTGTTCATCTTTGATGTAGCGTGAAAAGGAATTCCTGAAAATCACTGGTTAAAAAAGTTGTTGATGCCTATCAGTCTGGACAAGGTTACAAAACTAAATAATTGAGGCTCCATGGTTCTACCACAGAACAGTAGAAGTCGTGCTGTTCTGAGAGAGTAAGCTTAAGAGTAAATCTTCTCAGCAGTGGCCACCCTAGAAACATCTCCACGTGTAACACCATCCAGGCTTTTCACAAATAATCCAGGAAACGGCTTTTAGGGATCAGTAGAAATTTGTTCTGCTTAGCTACGGTCATATTTCATGTCTCCTCTATGAGGAGGACACTGGTAAGAACAGAATACTTGGCGGCCTGGTAAAGTGGATACCGCTGTTTAGTAGAATCGACATGAATGTTCATCTTTATTCTGCTGAAATCATCTGAAAAAAAACTAAAGACAGATAAGTCATGGCAAGTGGAAGCATTTGATCTGTACGGGCCTTTTGATGTCTGTCAAAAGCATTCCGCAGTAGGATGTCCATGCCAAAATTCAAATATGGTGGTAATGTAATGGTTTGGAATGCTTTGTTGCATTCAGATTTGGGAAACTTGCAATCCAGGAAGGAACAACTAATTTGGAAGCGGAAGGACAACTGGGTGATGGTGAAAGACAGCACAAAACATAAGGAAGGAGGGGTCAGAGCAATAACGACATCTGAAAAGAACACTTTCATTGGAAGCAACTCTGCAGATGACATAGGTCAGAATTCTGTTCATGGCAGTATTGGAGATTGAACAAGTACAGGGTGTCTTCTTTTGCAAACACCATTGCTCAGCATGGTGTTAAGCGTAAGGGGTAAATTTCCTTCCCCACTTACAGGCATTGGAACTTGCATAATCTGCTTCACTGGCCAAATTACATAAGTGCTAAAATATTATGACATTTGCTCATTCGCATTCGCAAGATCTACTAACAACGTGACAAAAAACTTCTAGATGTGCAGAAAGTCAGTGAATGATGAACAATTTTTCCACGTAGCATGCAGGGGACACCCAGGATAGCATGGATGTCTTGATGAATGTCCATCACAAGGCACATATTCATGTTTGAAGGGCAAACTAGAGACACCAACTCAAATCTGTAGACAAGGTCTTAGATGGGCGGGGCTTCATGATTGCAGATTCAGGCCTGGCGTCCGTTCGAAGATTGTGTGTACAGATCCACTGACCTTAGCCACCACTGGCAGCCATCAGACGGGACTCGTAGCTCAAGATAGCAGAGGAACGGGGCGAGAAAACGCTTTCCTTTTCTGCGTCTTCCTGAGAAACCTCGCTCACGTCACCTGACTCAGATACAAAGACACTGCTGGTGGTCTTTCCTTCGTAAATGATTACCGTGCTCGTTAGCGAATGCGCCAGCTGCCTAGCTCAACTTTTGGTTTGTGAGGACATATTTTCTTGCTGAAAAAAAAGCCAAGCTGACAAACATTTGTAAAGTCCATTTTTTTATTGCAGATTTACTGAATTTTTTCTCAGAAATGGTTAGTTCCTAACTAAACAATTAAAAGCCAAGGTTTGACAATTTCCTGGTTCATTCAACCAGTTAAACCCAGTGCATGAATTAAACATTTTTACACAACAGCCCTGAAGTCTTTGAAAATATTAAGTCAGAATCACACACAGGAGCCCCTCCCTGCTCCATCTCTGAGCACCAGCACCCCTCTCCTGCAATCTGATTTGGTCACTGCTAAGGTCCTGAATGTTTGGTCACTGTGGGCTGTTATACTTTTCCTTTCTAACTCATAAATAATTTTTTAAAAGTACAATCAGATTGTTTTACTGAGGAATTAAAGAAACTTGAATAATTCAATGACACAACATAAACAAACCAGGGAGCTTTGCAGAATGTGAGTACTCCTTAACGATGTAGTCAGTTTCTTGCCCTTAGACACAAGGCAACCCCACCATAAACATTGTCAGCTATCTAACATTGTCATGTTGTTAAAAAAAAAGTCTCCGAGTCAAGTGTCTCATGTAAGCATGACCACACAGAAGGCAAACGGACCTCTTTCAGCTTCGGAGTCAGTTCTCCGTTGGTTACTAAAAAGTCTATATCCTTTAAATTATCTATACATGTAGCTTAGTGCTTTTTCACATTTTTTCCCTCGAAAGCATTAGGGACTCACATTTATATATGTATATAAAAAAGCATTTATGCTGCCAGTGGAGTGGCGGAAAGTGGGGGTAGAAATGTCACTCCTGTCACAAGCACAGATACCAAACCTGCCGTAGTGAATCGTGAAAATAAGACACCCTGAGTACAGACTTGCAGGTGGCAGGGGTGGGGCCCTGGCGGCAAGGCACCAGGAACCAGCTGCCAGGAGAGCAGGCCAGTTGGGGGGGGGGGGGGAGTGCTGGACGGATCTATCGGGGGCTGGAGGCTGGCGGCTTGAAGAGGCCCACCCTCCGGAAATAGCGCACGAGGAGCGGCACAGACACCAGTGTGATGCTGATGCGCACCGGCGCAAAGAGCTTGTGCACGGCGTATGCCAATACGAACGTGCTCGTTCCCGCGGCGACCTTGGACTGGACCACTGCCTCTGCGAAGCCCAACTTGTAAAACACAGCTGTCACGTCGATCCCACTGCAAACACACACATATGCACAGTCAGGATTGAAGGGCCAAAATGATCATTCCTCTCCCTTAGAGCATTAAGAGGTCTCAATCCCCATGTGTTTTACAGCTTTGTTTACCCAGCTTGCTAAATAAAATTTAATCAAAGACTGTTTTAAAACAACTGCTTACACATTTCAAAACAAGAGCGCAAGCTGTATTAAAGTGACAAGTCCTCCAAATATGTAGAGCAACTGCTGCTCGGTGTGAACTGTTCATGCAGTAAACACCAGATGGCGTTCTTCTGAATGCCAAGCAAGCAAATAGGCAAAAATAAGCACATTCAGCTGTTAAAATACTTGGAAGCTCTTTACAACTGCCTCCTCTGAATTCTGGGTGACCCTCCAGTTCCACCTTTAAAAGAAGAATATTCTTGTCCCCTTCAAGTACCACTTTAGTGTTATTTTCCTCTTTTAAGACCGAAAATAAAAGCCTTTGGATTACCACTAAAGTAATTTTATTAAAAGTTCATTACTGGTCTTCTAATGCAATTTCCTTAATGGTGGGTGGGGGGCGTCAAACAACACAGATTAACTAGTTTCTCCTCCGCTTCATTGTCAGGCCTACACATGAATATCTCTATAACGCACTACAAAAGCCTTGGATAAAAGCATTCTCTAACTAGTTGAATATAATTATTATTAGCTGGCCTGTAAGGCTGATTTGCCTGATTCAGCTGAACAGGGAAGACCATTTGCCACGCGTTGCGGACCATCAAAGATTAGCATTTATCCCATACCGCCAATGAGAGATAATGGGAAACAAATTAAGCGGTAACACAAATGGGATGTAGAGTGCAGGACCAGACCGGCGTGGTTTAAAATGGCCTAGATTCAATAGCAGCAGCAGCGATATCGGGCACTCAGGAATATTCCGGAAGTGGCCGGACACGCAGACGAAACGTGAGCCGACAGGCAGCGCCAGTTATTCGCATCAGCTCATCCAAACCTCTATGATCATACAGTGGACCACACTGCAGTTGTATAATGTGAATAGTATGTAGCTACGCATCCACACGCGTCCTGCAGCTCATGCATGTTACAGGCTGCCTGAGAGGTTCAGTGTGTGAACAGCTGTGAGAAAGTGTGTGTAGAAATATTTATACACACATATAATGTGTGCACACACGTGTAAAATAAATTGCACTCCTCAAACCTTCCAAGTAAATCTTCTACTGAACATCATGGACAGAACCTCATTGCTGAAGATCTCATTCAAAAACATTATTTTTGATGTGGCTGGCTGATCCAGTGGATTCTCGGGGTTCACACAGTTAAGATGCATAACATTAGGAAGGTTATATTCTTCTTACTGCATTTCATGCCAAAGAAAACCTGATATTCAACGCTCACCAAGGGATTTACTTGGGAATGTAGTCCTAAAATAAATAGACCTTGATGTGTTTAGACCATAGACGTGCAACCACAAAACGACTCCCACCGGAGGCCTTGTTGCAGTGCCCTTGAACAAAGTGTTCCTCTAGAATTACACCAGTGAAATATGCAGCTGGCTGTACGTGTACCTAATAAAGCGGCCAGTGAGTGCAGCTACAGAACAGCTTCTGGGTCCCAACACAAGTCCTTCATGAAACTTAAATAGCTGATGTATCCACCAGAATTTTCTGCGACTACATTTTCCATGGATGCCAACCTCATCTTCTACAAGAGAGGGATTCATCCCTCAAATAAACCACAACATTTTCTACAGAGTGGGACCTCGAGAGTTCAGCCAGCAGGGGAGTTCCTCAATAATGTGGAACTAAAAACAATATTCATGGTACAAATTAATTACACACAAAACATGTATACAAATACACAGCCACAGAAAACAGGGTACATCTATAAACTGTTTGTAATTATACAATATTTTAAATATACAGTAAATAATGCAGCCAATGAATCACACACAAATCATCGCTTAAAGCATACTGGCAGTGTAAACCACATAATAATACGGTAACACTATCCTGTGTAGACAGGACCTGTCTCAACAGAGTGCAATTATAATCCATTCATTCTGTGACTTCAGGTCTCCTCTCACTGGGCCTCAGCCCAGCCAGGGGAAGCCCCACCCACCTGGAAACGGCCACGTAGCACATTCCCAGGGACATAAGCGAAATCCCGACGTGGAATGCCACCCCCACTGCTCCATACTCCTTAAAAACCTTCTTGAGCTGCTGGGCCTTGCTGAGCTCCTGTGGGACCTGGCTGGGGGGGGCATCTGAAGGCTGAGCTGCCTAGATTGGAGGGGGGTCAAAAATGGAAATGCATTAATGGCAATGTATTAATATGGCACATTTACAACGGCAACTACAGTGCTGTAGCTAAAGCGCTTCACAATGAGCAACACAAAAGAAATGAAATTAAAATAACGAAAAATACCATTGATATACAACTAAAAATAAAGAGCATTTAAGCCGAAGCATTTGCCAAATATTTCAATGTAAATAACGCAAAGCATTCTGGATGAAAGCACTGTCTAATTAAAAATGCATAGGTAATACCAAAAGGGGAGGCTATCAGTATAGGCCTGTGAAAATTCACAGTCTGAGCTGTGACGACTAGCAGCAAAATTCGGCAACGTGCTAATTGCCTTACTTCATCACAAGAAGCGTCTGATACCAGCGGCAGCAAAATAAAAGCTTCAATGTGGGGTCACAAATAAATAAAAAGAGCAATCAAGTGTCATGGCGGTGGCTATGAAGGGATTAAGTGCAAGACGAGGCAACGATATGGTGGAGACAAGGATGAGTGGACAGAAGACATTACGCTTAATGCTCAAAATACCAGCTGCTGTCACCTTTAAAAAAAAAAAAAATCTAATCGCTCTCTGCTTTTATGGATTTCAGTCCGCACTGCAGTTACCCATTAAATATTTCTGGTTGTCAAAGTAACACACTGCCTGCAGTTCACATTTTACTCTGTCCTTGTCATTTTAAATGAATGACGCAGCTAAATCGTGACCGAGCTGTGTGGTCTGCAAATGTGTAGAGCAAAATACAAACGCCTACCCTGTTGGCCACCCTTTTCTACAAAGAGTTAACCAAAACATGATAAAGGCTGAAGGTAAGCTATGAAATATACAGATTTCAACATAGAACTATCCCAATTACTGGGAGACTACCATCCTTAGGACATGCTGGGAGAATCTATGGTAACAGACAGTGATAAATACAGAATGTTAAAGGGAATGCCAAGCTCCGGCATGCAAATGGAATGCAAATGAAGAACTGGAAGGCTTCTGCTTGGGTGTTCAGTTCTGGGAGGGATACCAACAACAGACGGAAGGAAGGAGGTTTGTGTCCTCGAAGGGCTTTCGCAGCAAGACTGCAACATTCTCACTAACCCCATTAAAAAGTAGGCCAGGTGAAGAGCGTTTAACGGGAGTTAAGGTGTTAATAAGGGTGGTTTTAATGGAAAAACTAGAGACACAATATACAGCCGCCCCACATCACCAGCACAAGACTTAATAC
Source organism: Mormyrops attenuatus (assembly GCA_026777985.1). Classification (NCBI taxonomy): domain Eukaryota; kingdom Metazoa; phylum Chordata; class Actinopteri; order Osteoglossiformes; family Mormyridae; genus Mormyrops; species Mormyrops attenuatus. The sequence goes on along the minus strand of JAODKC010000130.1, from coordinate 1,869,362 downwards.
AATGACCACCCACACTATGGGAAAAAAAGGTCAAGGCTGCTTACTATGTGCAGCCTGAGCCGTCTGACATAGCTGCCCTGTCATAAGGGGAGGGGTCTGTTTTTGTTTTGCCGTGCCTCTGGTCACGGGTGCGCGTGCCGTGACGACATTCCCAGCCGAGGCAACAATAGACAGAAAGCCAGAGAGCGGGCTTTTGCTTTCAAGAGAGGAACAGGCAGCGAACAGATGCGGGGAGGGTCATGTGAGTGAGCAGCGAAAGGGATCTGTGCCAGACTGTGTGCAGGAACAGCAGAGCTGCTGTGCCGGATAACAGCCTTTACGCTGTGTGCAGTCTGCAGCTCGGGGCCGGGGCTCCGATAAGTGGCTGCGTCGGGGACGGAAGGGGCTTCGGCTATTAATATCTCGGGCCTCCCACACATCAGGGTCCCCGCCATTGAAAAGCAGATCTCGTGTTTGGTTTTGGACTTGGCGGCAGCGTCCCTGACACGGCACCGTTTCTCCGTGCATCTTGTCAGTACTGTTATACTTTTCATTAAACCCGACAAAAGGCCTGAATTTCGTAGGGATATCTCTGCCACAACTGGAAAAGTGTAAATATATGGAAATTGTCTCATTTTAACCACTTCCAACCATTAAATGTAGAGTGTGTAAAAGAGGCACTGAAGTTCCTTCATAAAACTTAACGAAGACAGAAACAGCTGTGGAATTGAGGGTACACATTACTGTTAATAGACAGAGGTATAAATAGCCAGCTGCAGGCAGCCAGCACAGCACGGCCTGCAAACTGTCAGGCTGCTGGATGCAACAGTACTGGGGCATTCTTCTAATGTACTTATACTGATCTGGTATCTCCAGTAAAAATGTCCAGCTGTACCTGGGTAAACAGCAAGCCATTAAGCCAAGAGTCAACTAAGCAACTAAATATAAAGTAACATGAAGAAGATAATTTACAACCCCAGGAGATTTTTTATGATATATATGGTGCACGTGATTTTTAAAACAACTCCGTTTTATTACATAAAGTCTATGACTAACAAAAAGCAAAAGCACATACCTCGTCTTCACATACCATAGGACTCTGCACCCTCTGCCAAATTTCACTTTCTCGAGATCATTTTAGTGATTGGGAGGGGAAAAATTCAACATTCTTAAATGACGACGGACTACATAAAACATTTATAGTTCACGCACAAAACCCTAATTATGAATCAAACTCGGCCGTCGTATTAATGTATTAGGGGAAAGCGTGTTTAACTACTGAACGACTGGTATCGATAGAGCATAATTAAAAAGCAATATGTTCGAAGACTTGCTATTCATAGCAAAATACGACCGCTTTACATCTGAAGGAGCGAAGTCTAACCAAGAAACAGTTTGCAAAATAGAGCTAGACAGGCGGCGAGAAACAGCGCGCCTTGGGGCGACTTCCCAGCAGCACTTCAAGATATTTACGGGACAGACATTTGCTTCGACGAGTCATCCTCTGGTCTATTGCTTAAGGAACATTACGGGGGTGTCTATATTAAGGATTCATCAAAATCACATGAACCGACACCTACGGGGCCAAGACGCGCGCTTGCATAACCGAGTCAGAAAGGCTGTTTACTGGCTCAGGAAAAAACACTGATCGTGGTGAACGCGCACTTAAAAAAAACAGTGCGAAAAAAGAAAAGAACAACGCGTCTTTCCTATGAGCGACACCAGTTGAACTCGCACCTTCTCCGTTAGCTAACCGGCACAGGGCTTATATACCCGTGAGAAATGCATTGCATTTGGAGACCCATCGCAGCTACCGTAATTCGCATAAAGCAAAGCTTTCGGAAGACTGGTGTATTACGTGCGTTTTATTTTATTTGTGCAGGAATGAACATTTACCGCGTTTACTTCTGCAACGGTGCCTTCCACGCCTTCTTTGCGCTTCTCCGCGGCGGCGGCGGATGACGCTCTCAGTGTTACCCCGGTTGCAGGGCACCGGTGGGTGCAGGGTCCGTTCCCTGGCGGGAGCGCAATCGGTCCTGCGGCACCCAGCCCGCCGGGCCTCCCGGCTTGCAAGGGTCCCGTCATAATGGGAGGCTGTACGCGGCGATTACCCATAGCACCTGTAAAGAGGGTCGCGGCGGGATGATGTTTCGGTGTCATATTCACAAAATGCGCCGGTATAAAAAGACTGAATGGCCGGGCTTCAGTGCTGAACGCGCTGTCCAGGATCTCACTCCTTTTTGGCTGCGAAAACAAAGCCGCACGGCATTGCGAATATCCATAATCAAACCTTGATCTGGCAAAGGTACGATTATGCAATATCCAGGTGACGTCCCTCCTTCCAACAACTTGCAGTCCTCCGCAAGAGTTCATGAGCTGGATCACCGAACCACTCGTTCTTCTACACAATAACATCGTTGTTTACCCTCTCCTAGTTCGGTATTAATATGCAGAAATGTTTCGCAAACGAAACAATATGCCGCCTAACAAGCCCGGCTACATGCTGCCCAGGCGTTCCCTCCTGTCCTATCCCGTCGTAGATCGAGATGGCGAGGAACTCAACAGCAAGAAGCCACGCCTCCATATTAAAATGACAGCAACGGGAACGCGTGCCGCCACATTAAAATATGGTGGGGAGAGAAGCCACGCCCATATATTAAAATGAAAAGTGCTGTGAAGCCACGCCTTCATTTTAAAGACTGAGGCGGAAAACCACGCCCATAAAATACAATCGGTAGTGGTTGAGCCATGAAAGAGACAGCAGAACTTTACATATTCATCTTCGAGCTGGCGGAAATGGTAACTAACATAGCTCAACACAGTAACCATGAAACAGATTTACTGCAACAATTTAAAACATGCATATGCGATTTATGCTTTTGTATGATATATTAAAATGGTCCAAGTTCTGAGGGGATGTATTCACGATGAAATGGATAGAATGTTAATGTAATCATGCCATTAAACTTCATATGGCCTATAGCATTACATATTGTTTTATCATCCTAAATTAATAATATGGTGAGTGTAATTCTGATCCTGAAACGAGACATTTCTGGTAACTCTAGCACTGAACACAACTCCGTGTGCATATACAATCTAAGAGGATGCCTGTGGCTTAATTCTGTAAGATATAAATCACCAGACTTCATTAATAATAACGTTTATATTTTTGGCAGTGCAATTTGCTATAATATTTAAAACGCTGTATACCCATATGACAAATAGTTATTGCAGCACTACATTACATAGGAACCTCAGTCTGAACATTAGCTGGTAACCGTTGAACTATCTCAAACTCCAGTTTTATGTTGGGCAAAATTGTTGGTTATCTTACATCTACAGTCCTCCCATGAATGAAGCAGTTGATAAGAAAAACGGCATTCCTGTTCATAATCATATAGAAAGGCGGTTTTCCGTTTACCCTGTCTGTAATGTTTGAAACGTGCCGATTTCGTTTCTTGCTCACGTTTGTTGGGCGGTAACATCACAGTATTGAACTGTAATGAGTAACTTCCGAAGACTCTCACATTAACCTCTTGCCCATACATGTCGGTACTGGTTGACGTGCTCATTTTAACAGTCGCAACAAATAGCAGGATTATCTTTTTCCCACCCACAACATATAGGCCTATTACAAAAACTAATAACACTGTTTGACTATGTAAAAATACCAGTGTTTAGTCATGCCATTCATTTACACATCAATACTGCTTAATATTAATATTGCCACGTCTTCAAAATGAAGAACTTATTGAAAATTTAAAAGTACACTCTCAGAAAAAGGGTACAAATTTGTAACTTTGCTTGTCACTGGGGCTGTACCCTCAAGGGTTTGCCAATGGTACACTTGGCTATATATAGGTAATTGTACCTTT
>JAODKC010000130.1:1830074-1850456 GCA_026777985.1 Mormyrops attenuatus | reverse complement strand
CCCCCCCCCCCCCCCCCCCCCACCCCACCACCAACCCCCCCCCCCCCCCCCCCCTTTCTTCTTCCCTTGCGCCCGCGGGTGGGCCCCGTTGGGGGGGGGGGGGGGGGGGGAACAATGAAATAAAGTGGTAAATAATGGCAGCCTTTCATGGCATCTCTGGCCAAGCATTCAGACACGCGGGACTGATGGAGAAGCCTATTATGCCTTCATATCGGGACAGACAAACAGGCAATGTTGTGGCCTGGCTCATGCATGTGAACTGGTGCGAGCGTAACAAAACCTGTAATGTTTTCACACTGACTGAAAGCAACGGGCAGGCCACAAAGTATTCGCTTCATTAAAAAAAAATCACTCATTAAGTGTAATATAAGCAACAAAGGAGGGGCTAATTTCATTTACTGGTTATTGTAGGGTGTGGAATTCACGATGCAGACGTTACAAGGGCAGACAGTGCAAGGCCATCAGTACGGTTTATGGTTACTGTGGGGATGTGAAGCTGAGCCGTCTAAGCGAAGAAACTTTACAGCGGAAAAGCAGGTTTAAGATAAAGGGCTCAACAGGGGCACATACAGCAATAGCATGTTTACTTTGGTCAAAATGTGCCTTAGGAAATGTAATGTTTAATACAGTGGAAGCCTTTACCACTGACGCTTCCCATCTGAAGAGCAGAAGGGTAAGTACCTCGCTTAGGGGGAACGTGGCCAGGACTTCCAACTCTTCACCCAGATGGGGCTTTTTCAAAAAACTCCTGTACATCTTACACACATAATGATTTACAGATGCTCTAAGCTACTAAGGATGACCAACTGTGTGAACCATAATGCGGTACAAAGCTAATCCTCAGGGAGTAACTTGTCATCGTGGGCTCTCAGTAATAATAAAAGGACAGTATTCTTCACTGACAGAAATTCATTTTAAAAAGAACAGTAACCTGATGACGAAAATCATGGAAGATAAAAATCACACGGAGCGCACGCTCGTCTGCCCCTAGCCTGCCTGTTTTAACACGTCACCTTGCTTAATGGGCCCATTCTGGGGACCTCTGCATGTTGCAGCAAATGCAGTAAAGTCAAACACACAATGGCAGTACCTGAATGGCTCATCACATGCAACAATAATCAAGCTACTGACAACAATCAAGCTACCCATCAAATGGGAGGGAAGGCCCCCCTGCAAGGCACCCGCATGAAGATTCATCTCGATAGCAGACTGGGGGGGGAGATACACACCACAGAGCGATTATGAGATTGCACCAGTTTGAAATGCGTCAGGAAGCGAAACATGGCCCCTCGTCCTGGCCTCTAGCTTGACATACCACATGCTTTCCTTGAATTTTTGGTGAACAGTCATATCAAAACCAAGGTCCAAGCAATAAAGAAAGGTGACTAACGGTGGCTCTGCGGTCCCTGTCTTGTGACCTCACCTCTAAGCTCAGTAACCACAGACTAACAGTCTTTCCGGAAAAAAGTCCATGGTGATGTGCAGATGATGCCAGACGATCCGGAAGGTGTGGGTCAACAGAACAAGCAGCTGCTGGTGTGCAGGGCAAGGAGCGAGCCCAGGGCCGCTGGGGGGGGCTGCTTCCTACCTGGTGCAGGGCGGTGAGTCCATCCTCGTTGCAGAGATCCGGGCTGACATTGTTCTTCAACAGGTATCGGACTGGAAGACAGAAGGGAAAACTGAGCGACGGCCATGGAGACACCTCGAGAAGATCATTATTCAGGAGTCGACGTTGACATTTATGTAGTAGAAGCTTCTGTCCTGAACGACAGAAACCCAAGGGAGATGCATGACATCCTCTGGCCCATTGGTCTGCATTAAGGTGTCATTAGTGTACATAGGCTTCCGTCTACACACACGTCCTTTGAAACCCTCCAAGATGCCTGCACTTCTTTCCAAGGACCACCTCAGAAATGAACTCTAAGACCCAAAGAAGGATACATCTCAGTAACAGTACCAGTATATATAACCAGTGTCGTTTGAAAGAAATAATGATTTCTTGTGCAATGTGTAATAACCTGTGACCACTTTGTTATTGTTGCATCGTCTCATTATTGCCTTTTATAGTTTATTTTATGTATAGTTTACTCCTTTGTATATGTTTATGTATTTTATACATTATTTACTTCATATTTGTATTGCATCAGCTTCAGAAGTCACGGACACAATCTTGTAGCGCTTAATTTAATGACAACAAATCCTTTGGTCTTGACTCTCCCCATAGTCTTTTCCTTTTCCTAAAATGGACGCCCTTTCCTACATGCTGCCCTCCGCCACTGCCTGCCTGCTTTCCTCGGTTTGCTGGTTCCCCAGCCACATTAGGCGTAAATTCAACACATATCTGTCATCTCGCCTGGTGAAAATGCTCTCACTGTTCCAAATGAAAAGAATTAGACCCCGACCATGGGGGAGGGTGGCAGTTTTTAAATTATCATCACCCACTGGCAGCATAAGGCCCTCCTCAAGGAGGGGTGCACGAGCAGTGGACACAGCATAAATATGGCGGGTAGCTTTCCGTGACGACCCCCCTCCCTCCCGCCATGCTTTTCCGTAGCTCGGTCCCTGGGAGAAGCTCTGTATCCCTGACCTGGAGATGCGGGATGGTAATCGGCAAATTCCACGTAGCCGTCTCTGTGAAGCTGCCGCCCACATTCCCCAGAAACCCCCCACCCCAGCCACCCCACTTTCATCTCTGCCCACACTAACCCCCCATGATCCTTTATGTCAACATACATTCCCCTTGGAGGTATTTATTTTGCCGTCGTCAGCAACCCCCTCACCGCCCCCCCAAATAATTAACGTCACACACTATATTGCTGTTAAAAGACACACACAGAACAGAGACTGATTATAAGCCATTGCGGGGGCTTAATGAAGCCCCTCCCAGATAATCTGGGAGATGGCCTCAACCCCCCAGAGATGGATATTTTGGATGGAGTTTGGATGGATGGAGTTTTTAAACACACTGCAGCTCAGCCAACAGATGGTAACGACACACCCCCTGAAATTACAAACAGCCAATCAGGGCCCACATCAGAGGTGACCACTTGAGTTACTGGCTATATATATAGCCAGCTGCTGGGACATCATGTTTGTTTTATTAAGACCTTGAATGTTATCATTAAGCTGTAACCTGGTCTGAAGATGCACATGGACATTCTGTGCATCAGAGAACATCTGGATGGGTTTTAAAATCCTTTAAATATCTCGCATTAAATTCCCAAGTAATGATTGAGTCATTTCACATCATAGCAGCTGTGTAGATTAACAGTAGCATGATTTGTGTTTTCCAGGTTAATTCACTGATTTGCACGTGCAATTATGCAACTGGATCCCTGATCACGCCAGTCACCCACAGGAAACAGGTCCACCCTCCTGCAGGGAAGAGAACGAGAGGAGGTGACGATGTACTAAACATGTGGGACCTGGATTGCACTCACTGGCCTCCAGAAGTCGAACACCAATTCATTTCAAACGCTTGGGTTACACATTCCATGTGAACACACAGCGGCGGGATGCCGTAAACCTCTTGAAGAGTGTGCCGCGTTGCTGGAACCCCCGGGTCGCCATGCATGCGGGCCCCCGTCATCTCCTCTCTTGGTTTATGCCTTCACATTCCTCTCACCTCTCGGGAGAAGGAACATGGGCAGTGCTGGGGGAGTTTCTCAGAAAGGTAAACCATTACAGACAGTTCAGGTCCAGAAAGTACAATTCCAGACCAAGATTTTGTTTCAACCAACCAGTTGAGCATGAAGAGTCACAGTCACAGAGTACTCAACTGGTTGGGTGAAACAAAACCTTGGTCTGGATTCATACTTTCTGGACCTGAACTGTCTGTAATGGATTACTTTTGTGAGTAACTTCTCAAACACTGATATGGGCCATTCCAGCTGCCCAGGAATACTTAATGTCATCTGTCAGTTTATCAGCTACACACAGGCAGCCGGAGCCACGCGACTGGATGGGAAGGCAAAGGGAGGGGGAAATGCATAACAATGACATAAACCACTAATGCAGGCTAAAGAAAGGAGGCTTCCAGGGTGGGTGAGCTTATTCAGCACTGTCAATTACCTGAAAGTAGCCAATAGGATGCTGCATGATGACTGACAAAGAGAAAGAATCACTGTTTTTGTAATTTCTGTATGAATTAAAGTAAATGGGACGTTTGTTGCACAACAGCCCTGAATGTTCATAATGTTGCACTTTCTGGTTACCGAATAGTCTAATTAGGCTCTCGCTTTGTTCGGAAGGAGTTGTGCTACTCTTGCTCCTACATCGCTTATGCTTATACTAGTAACTGTGCATTCCTACTCCTTCTCCTACTCCTTCAGGACAGCTGGAAAATTATCCCAGGAGGCCGTCTCATGAGACTGGTGTAGAGGAGACAGTAACCAGTCCCTAGAGCAATTGGAGCTAAGGGCCTCGCTCAAGGGCCCAATGGTGGGATCACTCAACTGATTATGGGATTTGAACCAGCAACCTTCTGAGTCCCAACCCACAGAGCTGCCCCACCCACCAAAAATTATTCCTTGTTTAATGCTTTTTTGGTCAGTGCATAATTCCACGTTATTTTATAGTTTTGATGTCTTTAGAATTATTCTGAAATGTAAAACAGTACAAATAAACATTTCGATGGGTGGGTGAGTCCAAACTTTAGACTGGTTTTGCAATGTGCCTCAGTTGTATGTCGCATTGAACAAAAGCGCCTGCTAAATAAAAATGAATGTAAATATACAATGATCCATGGATGTAAAAAGGAAGGGCCAAAACAAGCCCCTCGAGGACTGGAACAAATTTACAAGTGTGCAGCATGAAAACCAGAAAAATCAGTATATGTGACAAGAAAAAAAAATCAACCTAAGGAAGGAGGCAGAGCCTAAATAAGGTCCATGCCTACCAAACGTTTTGCAGTTTTATGATGACGGGTCGGATCAGATTGGGAAAAACTCCCAGGCGGAGCTGTGAAGATCTCAGATGATCACCCACATCGCCAGTCCTTGGCAAATCCGCCACAAAGACGGGTTCACAACCACAAGAACATCCTCTTCCCTTGCAAACATTACTAACTTAGCAAAATAGCCCCAGTGCAGTCTTTCCAGGAGTCTGAATAATTCATACGAGCGACACACATCCAGTCCATCTACGGCTCGCCCTTAAGGTCGGCATCGGGCCATGCGGAGCGATTCACTTCTTTACCATCGTGCCTGTCCTCTACCTGCCAATCAGTGCACACTGCCAATAGTCCATCTTATCAGTCCTGATTTCCTTTTAATGTAAGGGAATAAGCAAACAAAGCAGAGGCACATTCAGAGGGCAGATTCGAAGAGGGACAGAGTGAGACAGAGATGATGCAATTGCCTTCAGAGATCCCTATCTGTGTCTGAGATGAGCCGCAGGTCCCAGGAGAGCGCCCCGCGATGATTACAGCGGTTATTATTATCATAGCCATTATAGATCGAGCATCATTACTGTTATAATCTGATCTCCAGCAAGTCTTTGTTGGGTGGGGGGGGGGACGGGCGAAAAAGGAACAATTTGTTGAAATGGCTTTCCGAAGGCAATTACGTTGGGTGGGTAAGGGGGGCTTTTGGCTAGAGGTCTCACCAGATAACCGAGCCGTCAATCAGCAAAGAAGGAAGAAAAAAAAAAAGCCGAGAGGCCCTCCCTGGCAGACCCTAATTTCTGAGGGGAGGGGGGAAGCATTTCTGGTTTTCAGATGACCAGAAGCCGATAATACTGAAAGTGCAGCTACGGCAGTTGGCAACAGGATGCGGGATGGCGGGGCAGCGTCTCGAGGCGATCGACATCGCGGCGGCAGTGTGCGCGAGGACTCGCAATCGTTCCCCTTTTAAAATGACGTTTTTTTCTGGAAGGAAGAGAAGGAGCGAGAATGAAGGCTAGATAATCAGCAGCACGGAAAGCCATAGCGCCGACACCCGACGGCACGCGCATTACGCAGCATGAACAGGCACGGGCGCACGCACACACGGAAAAAAGCAGAACTGTATAATTACACACAAAGTTCCAGTGGAAACACTGGATACCTAAAATTAGACTGCAAAGGCGTTTTAAAAATGCCTTTTGTATTTATACACAATGCCCCTGAGCCATGCCTGAAATAGGCTGCAACATGGGCAGGCTTTTGCTGGAAATGCTGGCTTTAGTAGGACAGTAAAAGCAAGATAAGCCTTATAATTAGCCGTGTTCCACTAGTATCCGCAGCGACAGAACAAGTGCTGCACACACGGATTTGCAATCTCAGAAACCCGCAATTTGTAATGGCATAATTTATCTCGCATTGAGATAATTACTTTTTAAGAGGAAAAAAAAGTCACAAATTCTCCATCAGAAGCATCGAACTGCCCTTTTAAAAATGTGAGAGAATAAGACGCAAGATGTTTGTTCATTCCTTTGTTGTCGAAAATGAGTCTCGGGCCTCACGCCGTTTATGTCAACGTCATGCGCGTCTGCCAGAAGACACGGAGATCAGAAGGTCCCAGTTTCAAAGGAGCATGTCACTGTCAAAAATCCTTGGCCTAGTTTCTGGGGAATGTGATTAGATTTTAATTCCTGAAGCATGACGGATTGGAGCGATAGCACCACCTTCTGAAGGGAAGCCGGTCAAGGGGACGGGGTTTAGGGCGGTATTCCCCGTGTAGGCGACGGGGCCCCGAGGAATCCTCCATGTCCCCATTTACTGTGTACTTCCTTATTTGTCCGTTTGAGGAAGGATCTGAATCCGACTGAGTGCCGGAATGACTTCCTCAGCAGGCTGCGACTCCCACCGCATCCACATCATTCCATTTCTTACTGCCTGAGATGCCTGACAGCCCAGAACATGATAAGTAATGGAAGACTAAAGCCTTGACTCGATCTTCCAGAGCAGGGCCAGGGTCACGGTCAACCTGGAATCCCTCCTAGGAAGCACAGGACCCCAAGCGGGGTGCATCGATTATCCCTACATGGCACTACATCTCCCAATATCCTCCACCTCCCATTCCACCTCTGTTCTCTCACTTACTCAAGCCTTATCTACAACCATCTGGCCGACTACTATCTACAACTGAACTTGTGCAGCAGGACATCCTACTCATACCAGGTTATGCTCCTGTAAACACATCACCCCCAGTAACTCATCAGTTATCTCCGAGACACAGAAGAATCCGCATGAGTATGAATAAAGAGCTCCATGTAACTTGTGATCCCAGAGTACAAACCACATTGTCCTCAAAGACTTGGCTCCTTCTTGCTTAGACTACAGTCTGTCTGGTTTTTCAGAGCGTACCATCAGCTGACCTTCTCTCAGCTCATGCAGCTCATAGGAAGCGTTCCCCCCTTCAGCACTTCAGCTTTTCCCACCCCCGCACCCCTCCCTAACCACTCTGGCTCAACATAAAGTGCCGCAGGGAGATTTGCTTCAATTTTATAAAAACGCTGGAGATTATAAAGGTGCCGTATTCAAGCGCAGGATTCCTATGATGGCCCCAACACTGTGTGACGCTTCGCAATGAGCTTCAACAAGATAAATAAATAAAAAAAAAACAGAAGACGGCGTTATAACAAACGAACGAGCCGTGTTCATCAAAGACTGACTCGGCTACTTCTCATCTGCAGTTTACAGTTTCGTTTATGGCTACAGTGATACCTCAGCAATTCCGTTCTGAAATTCCGCCTACAGCGTCCAAAGCCAGGAAATATTAACCACGTTTAAAAGCGCCTTCATCTGGAGAAAACAGACGAAAACAGATGTCAAACTCAAGGAAACCTCAGCCGGGGGCTCCATAGAAAGGACCAAACCTTGTCAATAGAAAATAGCGGTAATAAAAACTGTTATAGCCCATTAGCCCTGGGGATCATCATACAGTGAGAATAATTATCATTAATAATTAAATGGGACATTATTGTGACAGAGTCACATGCTCTACCCTGACCTGGGACTCCCTGGAAGGTACATTAACATGGAGCAGAAAGTAAAAGTGCAGTGAGGCCTCCAACCACAGGATGGCACTGTAGAGCGTTAGGGACACACATCTGTGCCCTCACCAGCCTCCAGATAAAGCAACATGGGTGTAGCTTGTGGTTTACAGCTTGCTTGTGGTCACAGCACTACAATTTATATGATTTCTCCCATCTAGACCCACAAAAAAGGCAACCTGACTTCAATTCCCCGGTCATTCCTGAGGTCATTCCCCAGCCTTCCAGGCATGCCACCAGGCCACTCGTCCAAACGTACACATGAATCGGCGCACATGGCCAGCTGGGGGATGCCCAGGATATCCTCGGATATGCTGGCCAGAGAGGTGCACCAATTAGCCCCTCATTAATCAGCACAAATTAGCATAACTGTCAACAAACAGGCACTGGATTCAACCTGCCATAGGCTGCCATATGCAACACAACACCTGAAAGAAAAAAAAATGGGGTGATTATTGCTACTAACATTATTACTGCTGCCGCAATTGCTGCTACTAAAACCTTCTTATCATCAATTACAATAACAGCAAAGCAAATATTACAATCACCATCCAACTGTCCACATCTGGATAATTCCATCCCAAATAACCCTAAACGTCAGCTGGCAGTGTCATTTATGAGATTTACAAAAAAAAGCTTGTGTTCATGCACCATAGACACAAGGCAGATACCACTTTGGAATGTTGTTTATAATATGTAAAGATGTACATCTGTAGCTCGGACAAAGGAAGCAGAAGCAGCAGAATATCAATATCCCTCTTCAGCTTTATTTCCCCGCTATTTCTGCTTTCTGGCTGATTACTATGAAATTGTCCATGTTGAAGGAGTAAAAAAACGGGAAGATTGATAACAAAGGTGAGAGCCAACTGGCTGGTATCGGCGCCGAGGACATGAACCCCCTGCGAACACCGAGGATTTCCCTCTGAGTTTCCGTTGGCAACACGCATCAGCAAGTTCCACCCGAACGTCAGCCCAGCTGAGTTCCCCTACATAGGCAGACTGACGGGGGGGGGGGTTTTGTATGCTTTTCAGTGCCGGAGTTCATGGCAGTACTGGGACATGGGTTCTGATGCGCACCATATTGAGACCATTCTAGCAGGTGCTTTCAGAAGTAGACCATTCTACAGTGACAGGAATATTAATAGATCATTCTAAAATAGGACGGCCGTACACACGCATGTCCTTTTTCCCCATTTAAATACCCAGAAGGCTTTAAGGCTGCTCATAGTCCTCTGACGCAACCCAAAATCTACCACGACCGTGTAGGACCGAGTGGCCTTGAATGGCCTAGACGACGCCCTGGGAAATGTCACTGCGGAACATTCCGATTTCAGCGTTAAAATGTACAATTGGCAGGTAAGCTTTATTATGTCCGCCTTGATGTTCCCCTCCTTGGGGGCCTTGAGTGTCATCAGGTGCAGCCCAAATTCGAGCCAAGCCAGCCAAGCCCCCCCGCAACCTCCACCTGATCTGGGAAGTTGAGGCCTGGAGAGAGAACAGGAGCCCAAGGCCAGGCCATCAGCACAGGCTGATGTTTAATAAAGCGTGTGTCGCCCAGGTGGGATACAGTGAAGCGGGACACCCAGCATGGCAAAGTGGCAAACAGGGATTCTGGCTTTCTGAATGCCAAAGGCAATTAATGCAGGCAGACAGTGTCAGGGAGGCGGACAAACACAACATGTAATGGGAAGACAGACAGACAGACGGACAGGTATACGGACAGATAGACAGACAGGTAGACAGATATACGGACAGATAGATAGACTGATAGACAGAGGCGGACAGGTAGATAGATGGGCAGACAGGTAGATAGATGGGCAGACAGGTAGATAGATGGGCAGACAGGTAGATAGATGGGCAGACGGGCGGACGGACAGACAGACGGACTGACGGACGGACGGGCGGGTGTACGGATGGACGGCGACCGGGCAGACGGGTCTAATTTCTAGGAAAAGTAAAGCTCAGTGCAGGGTGTTACAGGGCCTTTAAAAACCTGGCCACCTTAGTCATCTGGTCGAGAGCTATAGTGTCAGAGTTTTGCCTTCCCAGCAGAGTGTGAACAAAGCTGTGCTAAAAGAAAAAGGAGACCCTACTGAAGCTTGCTATGCTCATATCTTCACCAGGGGAGAAGGACCCAAAATGACACGTTCCTCTACTACCAGCGGTCTCCAACGGCCAACACCACTCCATATTACCCGATGGCACCCATTAGTTCCACTTTGTTGTCATATCAGCTTCTCCCTTCGTTAGATGACATGTAGCTCTGCCTCCTATGCTGCTTACACTTGTACCTGCGCATCCATTGGAAGCTCAGCATCGCTTCACTCATGCCTAGTCGACCCCTTGACAGCTGTAATGTTTGCAGTGTGCTACTTGCATCACTTGAACGTCGCTTTGGACAAAAGCGGCTGCTAAATAAAATAAATGCAAAATGTAAATATAAAAGGAAAGGGAGAGCTAGACTTTTAAAATGCACGTTTTACCGTGGGCAAATTGATTGCTTTAATTGACATAGACCACATTAGCTTATAGGGGCTGGAAAATGTCCTGAAATGCAGAGGATCAGAGAAAAGAAAATGGATAATTCCCTGTCACAGTGAGGGATCTGGGCCGTGGCCGCACTGTAAGTGGTGGGTCCAGGGATCACAGTCAGGCATTTGGCCATTTGGGTTGATGAGGCCGACACTCACACATAGGGCCCCTTTGTTTTTGTTTCAGAGTACCGGGAACATTTCCTGCGTACTGGCACCTCTCATAATCAGAAGGTCGCCAGTTCAAGCCCAGCCTCAGCACATCTGCGGGTCCTTGAGCAAGGCCCTTAACCCCCAGCTCCCTGGGTGCCACAACAGGGGGCTACCCTTTACAGCCAGCTTGTTCTCACCAGCAAAAAGCAAGTTGGGGGAGGCGTAAAGAGAATTTCCCCACGGGGATCAATAGAGTATCTATAGCAAGGTGAGTATGGGCACGTGTTTGCTCACCCTTCAAGTACTGACCAAAGCTAGACAATGAAAAGCAGTCAGCCTGACTTTAAAAAGGGAAATGATGAACTCTCCAAGGACAAAATAACACTTCCTGTTATATTAGTCAAGTTAAGTCTAGGTTTCCTTTTAACTGTGACCGGCTAATCTAACACATCTACTGAAGCTTCCCCCGCCACTGCGCGCACCTTCACTAGATTTCAACATGAAATTCCGGCCTGCATTCACCCACAAGGTGCCCACTCCTAGCACATGCCGCAAATCGCAGCGACCGTGAACCTGTCCGTCAGCAAGAAGCGACAGCACCAGCACGTAGTTACTGAGCGCAGAAACACGGAGCCGGGGGACCCGGTCCGCCGCTGTCCCCCGTTTCCTTAGAGACGAAGGGGGAACCTGCATCGCCCGTGACACAGACGTCTGCCACTTTATCAGGCAGGCCAGTTATTTGCCAGTCGTTTCCGACACACTGACAGGCACAATTATCCTTAGCCTTTCTTTCAGCGATGCCTGTCCGAGAATAAAAAATTACCCTTTTTCAGAGCTGCTGTGGATTTATTCCATATATAGTCGTCACTCAGATTTGGGCTGATTTGGTCAAAACCACCGTAACAAGCCTATCTAAGATTATTAATTAACAACTGCGGGTGCCTGTCAATACCAAGATTGCAAAGAACATACTTGTGCTCTTGGCCAGAGTGTTTTTGCTAACTTTCCTTCCAAGAACAAAAGAAAAAACAAACCTGGGATGCAATGAATCATGGGATTGTTCTCACTGGTGAGGATGCAACTGTATCCTTGATATTTGGGGCAGGGCAAGAACGACATCGGGAGATTTTTACCGTCCTACATACTTCTGTTCTTGAGTATAGGAACCCTACTTGAGCAATGGAAGATGATGTCAAACGGATACGTGAGTACAGAAGAACCCGCAAGTACGCATACTGATGAACACCCTATCACTTTGTTTTTTTTTTTTTTTAACATGTTGTTGTCATGTGGTCGAGAGTGTACAATGTGATTAGTCCATATTCCAGCACAGCACCCGGGGATACCAGTCAAGGCAGGGAAGCCTGCGGACGCTTACCATCATCGGCGTCGTTCCGTGCGGACGCCTCCAGGAGGGCCACGCTGGCGGCAAAGGAGACGCGTCTGCACACCTCGGCCGCCGCCGCGGCAAAGCGGCGCTTGTCCGCTCGCCGCTTCTTGCTCTGCATCTCCTTCTCATAGAGAGCCCATCGTTTCAGCTGCTGAGCCCGGCGCTTCTGCGCCGCCCGCAGCCGCTCCAGGCTGGGCACCTTCTCCAGCTGCTGCAGCTCACCGAGAAGCTCCAGGTGGTTGGCCATGGCTGGGGCCGGGACAGGGGGCGGGGGGGCTAGGGTCTTAGCGAGGCCTGCTTCTCTTCACACAGCCTCCTCCCATCCTGCCCACAGGCTGAACCTTCACCCCCCGACACCTGTGTCAGAAGTCAAATAGCAGACAAGGTCCATTAGGTACTTTATGTAAACGCTACTTTAAAAATTATCTGCTTTATTTACATCCCCAGTTCATGCCGAGTGAAACTGTGGGCTTCACGTATCACAAAAACATCAAAGGCTGGGGGGTGGGGGTGGCGGGGGTTTCTGCCCTCAAACAGGAAATACTTCAGAGATATTTCCTCGGAATTTACATTCCTTGGTTATTCGATCATTTTTAATTAAGGGTGCCTGGCGTGCCCGGCCTGCGCCGACATTTTCATCAGCCTCAAACGGAATAAACATCGCGGATGGATCGCGGATGGCGTCTCCCATACATAGGAGCGTCCAAACCAAACACTGCCAGAGAGGCGGGACTTCTTTTTTTTCAGAGCAAATTAATGGTCCGTGATCTTCAGAAAGTCAAGCACGTTCATTACAGTTAATGAGCATTATCCGCTCACTTCGCCTGCCATTCCGGTTGAACCATTCATGGGAATTTTTTTAAATTAGATACCATCGCAGCAAAAACCTTTCACGTTGTCTGGAAGCGCCGAAAAGGACAGACGCCTCCTATAAAGCCCCAGACACCTTCTGACTGCATCGAAATTTTCCATTTGCTCACACAGGCAGTTTTTCACCTGCTACGCTGTTCTGCAGAAACCGGACAGAGCAGAGCCGCTCGCGCTCATTGCTCCGCTAACCACTTCCTGCAACCGCAGCTTCTCACTAGCTGCGCAAAAGCAGCAGATTCAGCTCTGGGCTCTAAACAAGCTCACCATACCATGGACAGGTAACTAGATGTCAAACAAACAGCTTCCCTTGGGGATCCTGGATCTGAGATGTTAGGCCTCCCTACTAGTCAGCCAAGGTCATATTTACTGTACAAGTAGAAAGAGAATTTTAGTTCACATCATACTGGGTGAATGAAAATTCTCTGCTGACCCCCATGTGTTTGGAGATGCGCTTTTCTAACCTTAACCCGGTCTAGAATTTGTTTCTATAGTAGAAGCCTATGTTCCTGGATTCATACTGAGGTCCTTGCCAGGGTTGACATCTAGCACCCTAACGATTTCATTTATGTACATCACATTCTCTCTCAGGTCACCTAAGTCTGAAACTAAAGGGGTGTAGAGGTGTTAGTTAAACAACTGTTTGCTAACAGCATATTTGCATTCATTCATGAATCCACTGATTCTGGCATGGAGGCTGTCCACAGGACAAAGGATAAAAAAATGAAACAGGCTTTTGATCTCAAGCAGAGTTTAACTGCCAGATAATCTATTATACATTTGGTAAGTTTTAGATGTTTAAGAGAGGAAGCCTTTTGAAACTCGAGGACATTGTATTGGACCCTTTGAAAATACAGGACATTGAATTATACTTTATAAATTAAACACAGAGCTTCATCCTTTGCTGCAACTGCTATATCTTAATATTAAATCTGATTCACTGATGAGAAAAAAAGTCAGTGAACAACCTGGAATTCTCTGGACTTCTCTGTGAATTGCTCCCACAATGTATTCTGACCTAACAATAGTCACAATAATAAAAAGTGTCATTTAACAAATAAGACAGACATTTCACATAGTCACGTATTTGGTAGACAAATGGTTCAAATAATTAAGGCCATTGACGGAAAGAGTATGTGAACCTCTGCAATTACTGAATCGAGGGTAATTGTATTTACGCGTCCCAATTAATTCACTTGTGAGGCGTGTTAGAGAAGCCGGCTTTATATTATACTGAAGGACAGGGATACATTCGCAGAATGTCAGACAGTATCAGTGAAGAGGCTTCATTTGCATAAAACATCCCACGTAGCAGAGGCGAGGGGCTCCGCGAGGGCACCTGACACTCAAGAGTCAGTACGGTTGCTTTTCCCCCTGCACATTCCACTTAAGACGCCCCCCCAGCTGCCCCAATGACCTCACCACATTGGCGTCATCATGCCCCCAGGATGATACGCTTAACAGAGACGTGGGACGACAGGCATAAACAAATGAACGAGAGACAATCAGTTTCCTCCTGTGTGTCACACCGGAATAAAACAGCAAGGAACACGAAGACACTAAAGGAGTCAGTAAAATACCAAAGCTATATTACTAAGAAGTTTTACACACCTGATTTAAAATAACTCCTGATCGGTACGTTAATCCACGCAGACACTGTGGCCACTTGGCTGTGGACACACTTCTGTGGAAAGATTTGAACCTTTCGTCACTCGTCTCGTCACTGTCATTAAGTGGTCGGTCATTAAAGACAAAACTAATCAAACCCCAGTTGACAGCAGCCCTGAGCACCAGGCACTAAGGGCTCCCTCCCCAGCGTGCAGAAAGGAAGCAGACTTCCTGTCCCAGACAGCAGGCCGTAAAGAGACGAGATAAATCAAAACCAGAAGGGGGGGGGGGGCTGGATCAGAGAGGGGAAGGCTGCAGTGTGACATCACAAGCATTCGTCAGATGCAGCCGAGTGGAATCCCCCCCCCCAATCCCTCCCACCCTTTCCTCCACCCCCATATCCTCCTGTCACCGCTACTCTTACCCTGAACAGGTATCCAGAATGAAATAGCAGGAAGCCCAGAGCCCCCAGTGGCGGAGGGCTGAGCGATCACCTCCAAGAAGCCAGAGAGGGCTGCGTAAAAATGCAGCAAACTGCACCGCTGGCCAGGCTGTTTACGGAAGCCCGCTCCCAGCACACCCCCACAAATCGGGCCATGGACCCTCCCATGTACCTTAAGAAAAAGAGGGCTGGCCCATCAGCTCTCCAAAATAGGGAAGCAATAATGCAAGTGTTGTGTACACTTGAGAGAGGGGAAAAAAAGAAAAAAAAAACTCATTATACCCGAGTCATCAAAAATAAAGTCATATCCTTTTGTGGTAATATTAAATATAGGAGGTATGCTTATTTAATGAAGTATTAAGTTTATTATAAACGGATCAGATAACATAATAACAACAACGAATTAGTGATGAGTCGTTTTGGCTGTGTTCTTGCATGCAATCTGGAACTTCCAGGTCAAAATGACGTAATCCAGATGAGGCCAGCAGTTGGAAGAGATGTATGGAGGGAGGGGCATGATTATAATGACGACAATGACAATAACAATAATAAATAATCCATTCATCTCCACATGCTGGTGATCCAGTACAGGGTGACATTCAACCCGGAGGCAGTATCAGGATGCACAGGGTGAAAAGGCGACCACACGCAGAAATGCGAATAAAACGAGCACGGAGTGAGACACGGCAAAAGCGAGACGAGGCAGACTGACATCCTGCCAGCAGGCGAAGCGGCCATCGAATCAGCCTGCAAAGCAAAGCCGATTCAAAGCAGGTCGGAATGGCAGGCCGAGAATCCTCTAATGCCTGGAAACATTTCGATCCGGTTCTTAAGGAGCTCCCGATCTCCTCCTGGATGCTCAGCCCTGGTCAAATCAGATGCGGCTGCATTAGCCGGGCGGCATGCTTCCAAACTCCGCTTCGGTTTTAAGGTGCTGTTCTTTTTAATATACAGAGCTCTTCCCAACGGGACTCCCCGGAGACTGCGGGAGAAGGATGCACACAGCAGAGGAAACCCGACCAGAGTTCAGAACTACTGCAGTGGCAGATATAACGGCAATTAATGCCATGATACTTGCAAAGTGAAGTTGGGGGGAGAGCCAGAAATCAGCAATATTATGGGATTAAAAAAACAATACACCAGGGTGTGATAAACCTCAAAAACATGACTTGTTTTTGATAACTTTGGGGGGGGGCAACCCCTGGGCCCCTTTAGCCATGGCTGTTGGCACAATGCCTCTACTCCCCTGTGACTTTACGGCCCCTAATTCCCATCTACATCTACTTAAACCCCACCCCCCTGGCCTCACCCCCACTCTGATATTCCACTTGATGCATAATCCATCAAAACCAAGGCCTGCTTCTCAGAGAGATACATGCTCTCTCCCGGGCGAGCGCGGGAGAGAGAGAG
Organism: Mormyrops attenuatus; assembly: GCA_026777985.1. Classification (NCBI taxonomy): domain Eukaryota; kingdom Metazoa; phylum Chordata; class Actinopteri; order Osteoglossiformes; family Mormyridae; genus Mormyrops; species Mormyrops attenuatus. The sequence continues at coordinate 1,834,081 of JAODKC010000130.1, read as the reverse complement.
GGGGAGGAGGACAGGAACGCGCAGAAATAAGCGGGTCATACAGGGCGCTGAAAAAGCGTCGAGCGTGTAAAGATCTCCGTTTCTGAGCGCTCGTGTAAGAGCGCGTATCGAGGGCCCGATGTGTGCATCCCCCGCGAAGCGCGAGGGGTTAAAACAAGCCCGGAAGACGCTTTATCGCATCTGGCATCTTGGCATTAGTGCTTTGTTTACTTTTCCATTTTAACCTGCGAGAAAAGGCGCCTGATTACTGAACAAGACTGCACTCTTAGATAAATTCATTAGGGCGGGAGCATACATATTAACAGTACAAATAAACAGGGCTCCGCCATTTTACAGATTTTCTGTTAAGCTTGGGCTGTATTACTGTAATCCGGCACACTGTGGAATTTTGGATATACCGCGATATTTCATCATAAGGGCCCCCCCCCATCACCAGCCAATTTTACCTTGAGGGACCTCCCCTCTGCTGTGCAAATTTTAATCGCCATGATTTCAAAATACCACAATAACATTACTCTTGAAAATACCGCCAAAATACCATATACTGTGGTACAATGCCTGGACGGTATGAAGTATGAAAAATTAGCTACCTCCTAAACCTCCTTTCCATATCTAAACTTCTTGTTAAAACCTTTTTGAATATCAAAGCAGAGGTAGAAGGAGTGCAGAGATACTGTGAGAAGTGTCAGCTCTGGCCCAATGGGATAATCAAAGAAAATCTCAGATGAAACCTAGCACAGGTCCTTAATAGGCTACTCGGAGGGTTTTAAAAATTAATGCAACACTGCGCTATTCATGCTACATAATGAATTATTTGGTAACCAATTTGAAGCATCAATATTCACATAAAATGTCTCAGGAACCGTTGAGGCTCCTCGTGCTGGAGATATGAGGGCATACAGAATTCCGTTTTGTCGCATTTCGGAGAAATCAGACATCTGGGCAGGACAGGACGTGTCCCCAGCACGGGGAGATCACAGACCTGTTTAGCCGCAGGCTTTGATGTTGTGAAACGGGAAGCCTCAGCGCGGGGCACCAATGGCATCAGCCCTCCCTCTGAGGTTCACGACCTCGTCAATCACATGGTCTCCAGTGGGACATGGAATCTGAGTGACCATTTTTGTTCTTCCTTATTTTGGAAACCAAATGGATTCCAGGAATAGCATAAGAGATGCAAATGCTATCTGCTTGGTTTCAAACTTCACCGGTGGCCTGGCAGGACTACCTAGAGGGTTTAAGCAGAGAGCCACAGGGTCCACGGGCCCCGAGCATTACCCACACTCCTCACCGAATCAGTGGGAAAAAAACAGGACAACACAAACGGCCCTATTCCAGCACATAGCCGGGCACACAGTGTCCCGCTAATTTGTCTAGCCACCCGTTAGCAACAATGGGGCAAGCCGATTATGACAGAGGAATCCCAAGACACTTCTTGACTGCCGATGGAAAGAGCAGCAGTAGGAGGGGGCAGGACTGGGGGTGGAATTACAGTCCATGTCACAGACCGGCCAGCTCTTAGCTTTGCTATAAAGGATTAATAACTTATTAGGAGAAAATAAACAGAGCGCACAGGCCTCCATTTCTCTACATGCTATGCTGACATGAGTGCAGACGGTTGACACAGAGATGCGTTGCCATGACGAGAGCCGTTATGGCATCACAAAGGTCTGCCTTCAGACCTTTTAAACAGAGAAAAACAGGTTAAATACTGTGGTCACGGGTACACCAGAGGAGCCCCACCTGGAATTATAACCACTTAACCATGCCCCCCCACCCAGTCTGCTACAATTTGACATATCAATGGCTTGGATGACATAACCACACGAAAAACGGGGTAAAGATACTTCTGTCAACTGAAATTCATTCCCTGACCTTTGACCCAGCACTCACATGGCCAGAGAGCATGTGACCCCCCGCACCAGACACATAAAGGGCAAACCTGGGGAGTATCAGTTCCTTTCAAGAAAGCGAGACGCTCATACTGGGAATACTGGGAATAGCATATGTTTGGCCATATGGGAGGATATCAGGGAAGCCCCATGCAGAGACTCAAAGGCTCCAACCAACCATCTGAACAGCAAAGCGTTACCCTGAAACAGACGAAACTTCTAAAATGTGGCACCTTTAATGTTCCCGCTAACCGAAGCGCTCATCTTCAAAAACAGGCCTTTACTCCACATTCACCAAAACGGCAGACCTCACACTTTACTTCTTGCTTCGTTCTCTTCCTTCCTCTCTTCTCTTACGGTCTCCTGCACGTCATCCCTCCTTAAATACACGGCCCAGATTTCAGTACGCTGCTTCAGAACCAAACCTGTCTGCTCCCGAGGTTCCGGCAACGAACAGGAACAAAAAAACCCAGACAAGTTACAATATGTTGGGGGGGGGGGGGACGCTGGATTACAAGACCTCCACGCCAGTGCTCATCTCTGTTTGTCTCAGGTGGCTCATGGCGGGTAAGCAAACCAACCCCCACCCCCATGGCAACGGCAGCCCTCCAATTCCTCTTCAGCCGCGAGGCGCTGGCTCACCCCCAAACCCCAACACGAACACTCCCCTCAGTAGCCTCCGACCCCCCCACCTCCTGGGGGAGGCCCGGAGCATGTTTCCTCTGATGCCAAAGCGCTCCGGGCCGAATTCTGGGTCACCATTTCCCCAGCCGTCACTCCAAAACCGGGGCAGCTATACAAAGACGTCGCCACGAGCCACTTAAAGCGTAGCCGCACCACGTGCTTGGTCGACCCCTCCCTCCACCCGCCGCGCTCCTGCCCCGCCGTCCGCCCGCAGCGCTCCTGCCCCGCTGTCCGCCCGCCGCGCTCCTGCCCCGCCGTCCGCCCGCCGCGCTCCTGCCCCAGCATTACTCTACTGCCTCGTGGAACCTGACTACTAAGCAAACCATCTATCAGTTGACCAACTTATTTTAAAAGCAGCAGGTGGACACTTTGCAGCATTAAACACACGACCTTACTATCACTTACTGCTATGGCTGGAATATCACATGGACACCCCGCCCCCGCCCGGAAGCTCCACACAAACACGTCATTGCCATGAAGGCTTCAACACGCACACGGTGAGACAACAGCACCTCCAGACTGTACTCATTCAAGACACAAATGAAATAAATCTGTCAGCGGCATAAAAGGGCAAACCGTACGTCTATCACAATGCCCATTACGGACGGGCCTCTGCTTAAATTACAGAGCACCTCCGAGGATTCTGGGTGAAAACAAAAAAGGAGGCGTGTGACCCACTATGTGGCAGTGCCATTGTCCGGTTAATGTCTGCTTTCATTTCCAGCTGGCCCTTGGGTGTAAACACTGTGAAACACTCCATTCAGAGAGATCCAGGGATGAGGCGTCATGCCAACTCCCGCCAACACGCGTGTCTGGGTGCGCACACACACATACGCACACACGCGCTGATGCACATTTCTTTCCAGGCACTTTCTAAACACCTCAGTTCTCCTCCTCGGCCAGTTACATCTGCATTTTTCTGTGTCGAGTGAATTTGTTTCACTCCAAATTAAAACCTTTTTTTCCCCACCCTCCTCTGCCTCCCAAACTCACTTCTGAGGGTTCCACGTAGCCTCCAGACGGCTCTTGCTCAATTAATGAAACATCAACAAGCTGCCTCTGCTTTATATGGCGAGGGGAAAAAAAAAACACATGCAGGAAAAACTGTTAAAACGCTCCCCTAACGAGACGCGACACTGCGAGCCGGCTTTTAAAAAACAGAAAAGGCCGTGAAGGGTGTTTCAGATGGATTTTGACACTTTTCAAAGGGTGCCACACGTTTAGGGGAAGAGCCATTCGGGAATTACATATTTTCACGCTTCTTGGAGCCGGGGGGGTGCAGGTCCAGGGTGCGACACATGAAGGGATGGCCGCAGGAAACGGGGGCAACGTGGAGTCAGAGTGTGGGCCGGCCGCCCCGTCAGGTCACTCTAAACACGCGCCTTCCAGACCCGGACGCCCTCTCGTACATTTTTCAGAGGACAAAGATGGCTG
>JAODKC010000130.1:1805406-1829974 GCA_026777985.1 Mormyrops attenuatus | reverse complement strand
CCCCCCCCCCCCCCCCGCCCGTTCCCGCCCCCCCGGGCGGGGGGGGGGGGGGGGCCGGGGCCCCCCCCCCCCCGCGGTTAGTGTGGGGGGGGTGAATGGAAAAGCTAAAAGAAATAACAGAATAAGAGCCCCTCCCAAATATAAACAAAAAACAGAGAGATTATCCACAGGGAAGGGGGGGGGGGGGCGCACCATCCAAAAATGTTATCATCTGAGCAGACAGGAAGTGTCTGCCGATAACGGTTGCATGAAATAACGATGGTGCGACACTATGGACTCATCAAAACACACACACACACACACACACACACACACACACAGTCCTGCTGGTACCACCAAGCACCACAGCCCACCCTCAGCTCTGATTACAGGATAAACACAGACCCCTTCCCCAAGGGATCAGGGGGGTGGTAGACCTCAGCAATTGGGGGAGGGGGGTACACCTCACAGGCCCCTTCCATAGGATATTGGAGGGTAAGTATCACATGTTCCATCCTCAACTGACTGGGGAGGTGAAAATGACAGGCCCCTCCCCACGAGCGATTGGGGGTGGGGCTAAACATCACAAGCCCCTCCCCACAGTCAACACAACCTTCAGAACAGTCTTGCAGCCAAAACACATACAGGTAACAGGTAACGTTCGCCACTAAGGTCTGCGTTTGCTTTTCTAACGTGGTGAGGGTGGAACTGGAACGTCTCCCAATCATAACAGGGGCTGTTCCTCATTGCCACAATGCAGGGAAAGGGCCTTCACAATGGCCCCTGGAAGCCAGCGCCTTCCTGCTATTAGACCTCGTGCCGCCAGCTCCGTGATGCAACTTCCTGTGGCTTGGCTGAGCCGTCTCACTGCAACAATGCAGGCTGAGGGGACCTTAACCACTGCGCCACCTGCTGCAAGAATGCAGAATACGGAAGCAGGCAAATGTGATGTACACAGAGGCTTCTGAAACAGCACATAGCTACCACCGAGCCTCATGTGGGGGACGGACACAAGCGTGCGGCGGGGGGGGCAACAAAAACTGTGGAATGTGGGCAGGTGTTTCCCTGCGCCGATTACAAAAATAAAAAAACACACCACAGCAGATCTCATCCAGCCCCCCAACCGGCTCACGACAGCAGAGGGAATCCAGACCATCATCGGATCATGCTGGCGGGGGGGAAGATTGCCTCAAATCGGCCCAAGTCAAAAAGCCTGAAGATTAGCAGCTGCTTACATTCGCCTAAGCGGACAAGCGATTTAGGTTAATTAGGATCCAAGAGTTAATAAATGGAAATGAGTCCAGCCCAAGGGAAGGGAGGTGGGCATTTCTGTCAGGAACCCACTGTTCACCCCACGTACCCGCCCCCAACCCCCGACACCCACTGCCACAGTGATGTCTTCAGATACCAGCAGGGTGCGATGGTAACATTTCAGCCGGTGTGCTGATGTACGACATACAAGCAGGACCTGGTACAAAGGAGCCTTGCATGTTCTGGAGTCACAGTCACACTTGTTTCTTCGCCAGCATAAATATTTAAAGCAGGAGCAAAACAACCATGTTACAAAACAATTAAAACGCAGTAAAATCAGTTTTCACAGCTTTGGACACTAAAAAACGTCAGCAGTGAGAGTATTCTTATATTCAGTATGCATGTCATCGTGTGTCGGGCCATTCCATTCCAGATCCATGCCCTGTGACGCTGTATATGCTCACAGAGTGAACACAGCATGTGTTGAAAGTGCCCCAATGACGGTAGGTATCATGGTGTTTGTGTGTCACTAGACTGGAGGATGCATCACGATCGGGCCCTTCCCCAGCCACCAACCCAGACCGTCCCTTACAAGCCCCAGAAGCCAGTATGAACTACCTCATTACCGGCCCCCAGACCTCCATTAGAGATAACGGCACGGGAAGGGGAATTAAAAGGCTCTACCCACCATCATCGTCGGCTTTAAGTTTAATTTCAGATCACCCAGATATTAAGTCCATTTTGCCGCTAAGCCTGAGCGGCGCATCACATCACAGTATGACTCAACGATGTCATTTTTTAGCAATGCGATCAAAAAACAATGCATTTCCACATACGACAGCTTTCAATCAGTTATATGTCTTAGCCTTGTATCATGACACGAAACACAGTTGGCCCCTACGCATTTCAGATATTTTTAGAAATATAATTCGTGTGCCGCTGAGGGAAAAGAAATCAAGGTGAAATTTCAGCGTGGTTATAAAACGGGGCACACGTAAACACGGAGTAGGGGGAGAGTAACGCCATTTGCTGGGAGGCTCTCTTACTCCAGTGCCAGGCTAAGGAGGCATCGTGCTCCCTGCACGCCTGTATCCGAGCAGCCAAAGGCGCTCGCGTTTCTGCCGTACTGCGCCTTCTGAGCAGGAGACACCAAGTCATCAAAAAAACTGAATTTACCCGGCTGCGCGTCAAGTAAGAAAATAAAGCGGTCAACTGATCGTCAATGGAAAAAAAAGGCCCTTCCTGGAAACATATTCTGAGTTTTCACAAGCTGGCGTTTAAGTCATCCGAAGACGAGCATTATTTTAAGCAAATGCGTCCCACCAGAAGCACAGAAACGCAGACTGGTATACCCTCTACTCATACTGTAAACATGTTAAACAGATCAGTGATGATTAAAGAACTGCCGCGGTGTTCAAGATGGAAAAATACTGTGGTGCTTTTTAACTCGATCGCAGTTCAGAGTATTTCACCAGCACTGTGTAATAACGTGCACGGTGCGTGTGACTGACACACCTGCCAAACTGACACGCGATGATCTTTGCAAAATTATCCGATTTTAAGCGATCATGCATCCCGCCTCACTTTTAACCAGCGTAATGGAAACCCCCTGCATCCACCCAAGGCCGTTTCATTGTATTATTTGTTTGTTTTGCCCGAATCACGTTTATCCTAAGTGTTGCAACAGCTGTCCCGCCTTGTCTGGGGAATCGGGCCCGGGAAGCATGGCGTACGAGTTGCCTGATAGAGACGGCACAGTTAGTGCTACGGGAACAGGGAGGTGAGAGTGTGGACTAACCCCTACACCCTGCACACGCGCGCACACGCGCGCGCACGCGAACACACACACAGGCGCGCACATGCACTCACTCACTCACACACACACACACTTACTCACTTTCACACACGCACATGCATGCACGCATGCACACACCCCTCCCAGACGCTTCCATCGTGCACCGCACGAAGACAAGCCTCTGTCCGCGTTTGAAGTCAGTCTCCGGGCGGAGAGAAACCGGACGCGTCCTTCGGATCCCCCCCCCCAGAAACTCACCGTTGCGCCGCCGTTCCTCGCCTCGCCTCGCCGCCTCACTCGCAGGGACCTGCGCGGCTCTGATAGATGTTCATATTGCTCAGGCCGGAGCAGCCAGTTAACTCGGCTTCACACGGATGTACTACGGGACTGGGGGAGCGGAGCCTGAGCGGCTCTCCGGCGAACACGCCAATCGGCATCAAGTCACGCCTCCGGGGCGGGGCGGCCCAGGAAACCGTGGGAGGGGACACGAGGAGTAAAAAATGCACACATAACAAACGGAAAACGAGCCGTGGCATCCGTTTTATCCTCTGTTACATGCGGTTGATCGGTTACTAAAATGTTTCCACTATGTGTTCATCTCAGTTTAATCAATAAATCAGTTTGAACAGTAAATTTGGGACAACAGTTTATTGAAGAAGAAGAAAGATTTCGGAGGACATTCACAGCCATGTGTAGAGGAACTACTTTCAAATGAGGATTGCTGCTAGTTTTTCGGATACTTAGATATCGAAAAACAAATAAAATGTTATTTTATTCTATTCGGTTAGTAACTTTTGCAATGTTATATCGTTAATCAAAGCAAATCGCGTAGTAAATATTAGATAAACTGATTAATTAAGTTAGCAGTACATTGCTTTTAATAGGGAGCTTAGTCGTAATTTTTTTCTCTAAGCCTGTTATGTTAATGGTTCGTAGCACGGCTTAGATTAATAATTTTTGAACATCTTAAATATAGCTGATTTTGGAGGCCCTTTTAAAACATCCATGTTCTTAAACAAAGATGTATAATTTATTAACTGAAAGATTCTATGATGCTACAGCAGTCATTATGTGTTTGAATGGCATTGATTGACCCCGTTAAATGTTAAAGAAACATGACCGCTCAAATCAGTGTTACCTTATAGCCAGTAGCCCTGGATATGACGTTCAGTTCAGGAAATAAGTGATTTGGTGCGAAGACTTTGTCACATTCCGTACATTGTATGTATGTGTTTGTATGTTTTTGGTGTGCTACTATTAAACTGCACTATTCGTAGCAATTAATAACGTCATCTATCTAATAAAGGTAGTAGGATTATCCACATGGTTTGTTTGTAAAATTACTTGGCTGATTGTTTGAAATAGGTTTGGCGAAAGGATGCGATTGAAACAAAAATGGAAACCGCGTGCTGGCAGAAGAAACGCCGCGGCTATACTAAGCTCGAGGGATTCCAGTGTTCAGCGAAATTAATGCCATCGCCATGTGTCCCAGTATGTCAACAATGGCAGCAATGTTCCCCGGGCCCCGACAACCAGAACAACGCTGTCTCAACTATGATATCGTCCAGGACACTGTGAGGAATCCTTAACGCACTGGTGTGTTTTGTTCAAATAAATAAACCCTCAATAAAGATGCCTTCGTATACATATGCCTAAATAACTACGTGTAAAACAGCAGTAAGTAAATCAGTAAGATTAATAACGTTGATAAAGTAACTGTTTATTCCATGGTGCATTCGTGTATATATAGTATCTATGCCCTCGGAAGATTGTTGCCCTTCGCATTTCGCCAATCTAATTTACCCAAAAAACTAGGTCAGCCATGTAGCATTGAAGCAGTCAACATATGCCCCCACCCTCCCTTGCACGCCCCTAACCCCTCACCACACACGCTGGTCTGCCGCATCCACTCCGCATCGCCCCCGGGTCAGTGCTTAAAGTGCACAAGATTTCAGCCGACTGGGACCACGTGCATATTTAATATTTCCCGTTTTTCTCACATTAAATCGGCAGCAATCAAAAGTGGCGGAGCTGACGGAGAAGACGGTTATGTCTTATAAAATACGGTCACCTCGCGCGATTCACCGTCGGCTTTATGTGCTCTATAAAGCTTTAATAAAATCACTATAATAAAATGTTACTTTGAAATGATTTTTCAGACTTTAGTTATCTATGCAGCTAGCATTGCAACATGGCTAAAATCTGATACTTTAAACAATTTACGGTTTTTCTCGGTTGCTTTGGCATTTCATGAAACATATATACTTAACATTCTCAAGACTATAAGTGCATTTCTCAAAACAGATCATGCTTATAGCACAACACTATGGTTTAGCCCCAAAAGCCTGTAATACACCGAAACGTATGACTTATGTCTCAAAAGCAAATAATTCCACCAATGAAATGGTCTGTGCCACCAAACTGAAAAGTAAAATCAGTATCGCTTAAAAATCACATTTATTCATTCAAAGACACTAGTTTCAACTTTACTAAGTTCCATATTACAGTATGTAAAGTTCACTGTTGAAAGAAAGCACTTACATGCATTTTTCAGATCTCCAGACAATACAGTCGTAAACAAAATAGTCACACAGAACTGTACAACACAAAAACAGCATAATGGAAACAAAATCATGCACTGTTGGAACCAGAAATACAACAATCCTGCATCTCTACAATTTAACGACTATATTTTTGAAAAATTGGTTAACTGTTTTGCATGTGGTGGCTTCTAGTTTTACATATATAATTTGGAGGTCAAAATTATTACAATGGAAAAGCACATAATCCACTTTGACCAACAAAACCAAAGCAACTGAAAATCACGCAAAATGATGACAATCGTACAAAACCATTTGCATACAAGTACCAAAACATTTGGAAATTTGTGTGAGGCAACGAGTAATGATGTTCTACTATGCAGACGTGACATTATAGCGTGGGGATTACACTTGTTGTTTTGCAAATGTTAATTGTCATTTGAGAAATGCTCCAAACCAATCAAAAAAAAAACTAATAAGATTTAAATTACTACAGTGTCTTTATTAAAGAATTCACTACAGAGCACTTTGAATAGGCAGACTTGCCTCCTATGCTGGGTGACCCCTGCCTTGGGTCCAGCACCTAGGTTCTAGATTCATCGAGACTCCATGTTGTACTGGGTAAGCGGTAATCAATAGTAAATTGTAGTGATTGCCAAAAGGACACCTCATGAACCATTTGCAGTATTTTTTAGCCCATTAGATGGTGCTCTTGGCTTGCCTTGGGGCATGCTTTGAGCCCTTTTTTTTGAACAGACAGCACCATCTAGGTGGAGTCAGAAAATACATGAAATGGTTCATGAAGCGTAATTTTTGCCACCACTAATTAGATAATGCTTAGGTGTCTTTTGAAAAGGGAGAGAAAGTTATTGTAATAGTACAAAATTTATGCCGTTTGACTGACAGTTTATCAAGCCAGTAAAAATTGAGTTCATTCTGATCAGATTAAATAGAGAAAAAATGAAACGCTTCAATGCTTCCATGTAAATTTTAGAAACAAAAACAAAGAGAAAGGGAGATGATGTATTGGGCAGGGTAGTGAACAAAGGAGTGGTTCATCCTGTGGTAGGGTAGTTCTGATCCAAGGGTATATGTTTCCTGAAGCACATGGCATCACATTAGACAAGCGAGGTACCTGGCACTCTCACATTCTCATAACATCGAAGTCACCAGCTGGAGACTGACTACAGAATGTCTCAGACACACTGTATTATCTAAAATGCCTAACTGTAACATGCATTCTTACTAATAACATGGGTAATGTAGCGCATTGCCCTGTGATGCTATCTAGGAAAAGTTGGTGGAGAACGTATAGATGTACACATAGGGTTCTGAAAGAAGATTTAGTTACTCTTAAATTCTCTAAGTGATCCATTCATTACTTACTACAAGGCATAAGCTTTGGACCAAATGTATGGATGTTTAGGTTGTGGTGAACCAGGAGCCTTTCTGCGAGAACATAGGACACATGGCAGGGGAACTTGGACAGGAGCTCAGGACATTGACACATACATCCAAAAATCCAGGGCAATTTAGAAAAGGCAGTTTTCCTAACTTCCTGTCTTTGAACTGTGAGAGGGAACCACAGTACCCAAAAGAAACCTACACAATATGGGGAGGACCTGGAAACTCCAAAGACACATCGGAAGTAGATTTCATACCCCCGAGCTGGGAAGCAATGGTACGACCCACTGAGCCACCATAACCTATAAACAGATCATCATATATATGAGCTGATTCATAGAAAGCAAGAATGATTCAGGTCAACAGCTGTGGCTTTTCAGCACTCCAATGACATACTGTCATGCTCTCAGCTGGGACTCATCTTCAGTGAATATGTCTTCATAAATTGACAGAGCTCATTCAGAGAGCTACAGTAAATGAACCGTTAAACATTTTTCTCCTGAGAAGTTGAGAATCTGATAGATAGACCACATGTGGTGTAGATCCACGCTAAGAGTAAAACCTCAGCCTAGAGACTATGCTTCCCACTGGAGACCGGCAAGGCATGTCCATTGGTGGGTACAGTACTCTATTTGAGCTAATTTAACTTGATAATACTGATTTTCTGCATGGATGTATCCATTCCTCCTTAGGCGTACTTGGATGAGGTTTGACCTGGAGAATCCAAGAGCAGCACAAACTTTGCTGGAAGATAATCTCATGCAAAGCTGGCTCTCGCAGAACAAACCACTCTCTCACAGGCCGATTCCCAGCTTGTTTTCAGTGTTTGGGCTCTTTGTTTGGGTCGCTGGATTGCAGCAGAATAACAATGAAAAACAAAGTCACATGTAGCGGCCCACATTATTTCTGGAGAGGATCTGAAGACACCAAGCCCCGTATAGCTGTGCCTTCCAGAAATCCACTGCATTGAATGTGACTAAAACAAGCATCTGACCTCTCCACATGCAGAAGATGAATGATGGAGTGGCAAGATGTTTAAGACCTTTAAGGGGCTAAAAATTGCCTAAACTGTTATGGGGAATTGAAGGTAAATATTCATAACACAAACGCACCTAAATCTCAGTCATGAACAAAGGACATACTTGTTCACCCTCATGCTTAAACAAATGGGTGTCAGGTCATCTGATTAATTGGACAATGGTTGGACAAAGGGTGTATCATCGTCCAACTGGTCTTCAGCTTCCCAGGAGAACAGATAGCTTCACCTGCTTCAGTGGCCATGCCTGGTTTAGCTAAGAAGCTATACATATACCTTTTTAATTCTTAAGGCTTGCTCCAGTACTCACAATGCATCATTCTTCCATATTTAAATAAAAAAAATAGCTTTTTGGGTCTTGTGAGCTCCACGGGTTTTAAAATCCCACCTTTGATGTGTATGTGCAGCTTGATTGTTCTCCCCATCTCATGATGGTTTCTTCCAGATACTCGATTTTCTCCTTACAGTCCAAAGGCATGCACTTGGGTTCACTAGCTGCTCTAAATTGCTTGTAGTGTTTCAGTCTGTGTGTGTGTCCTACAATGACCTCACATTCCATCTGGGGTGTATCCTGGCCTCGTGCCCTGTGCTGCCTGGAGTCTCCTGGCCCCCCTATGACTCAGTTCAGGTTAAGAGGTTGCGTCTCTGTATCCAACACAAAGTCCTCTCTCCTTTAGTCTGAGCGTTAACAAGATTAGCGGACTTTTCGGATAGAAGCTGTGAAACACCGCCACCTGTTGTTCTGTTTAAGATGTACATGTAGCTGTGGCAAATCAAATATTTAACATATCCTGGGAGAATCCTCAGGATAGTAATATGGAATACAAATTTTCTACAGAATGAAAAAACAGAATTCATTATGAAACGACAATCTCCATTTTCATGGCAAGATAGCATATTGAAAATGAGATTTTTTTGTGTTAACGGAGTAAACAACATAAATGTCGATTAACTATGGTAAAAAAAAATTAAAAGACCCGTCATGTAGAAATTATACCATATTTGTCTTTGTTTGTTTTTAACAGGAATGTAAAAGCTCCTGTTAGCAGTAGCAAGAGAATGAAAAATCTCAGGGTTGGTTTCTCCGGGTTGCGGTGATACGATACCCTAAAGAGATGGGCTTGTATGTCCCTAAACCCGACCACTGTCCAGGAAGAGCGTCTCGCTGCATTCCTCCCGACCGACCATTCCTTTGAGACGCTGATCCAGAATCTGTTGTACTGATTACTGTGCCATTGCCTCCCATCTGTTTGTCTATAACCTAGTAGTTTCAACCCTCTTCCAAACGCTGACCTGGGACGGGGTCACGTCCAGGAGGACGACCTGGAGCCTATCGCAGGCAGCATGTGACCAAGGCAGGGGGTACCCCCTGACTGGGATGCCACACACATACACACAAAGATTGTAGGTAATTTGTAGATACCAGTAACTGTCTGTCTGGACTTTGGAAGGGAGCTAGAAAACCTGAAGGTACCCCATGCAACACTGGGGGAATCTGCAAACCACACACAGAAAATCTGGGGCAGGGTACAGGTGTATTTATTTTCTATCCACTTATAATCAAATATGACCCACATCTAAACACAGCACAGGCAGATTGGTGACTCAGTAGGCTGCACTGTTCCCTCACACAAAGGTCGAAGGTAGGAATCCCACCACTGTTCTGTGAGTGTAGAGTTACCGTGTTCACCGAAGACATGCACTGAGGTGACTGATATCTCTCAATTATCTGTAGTGTGTACATATGCCTTATAATAGACAGGCTGCAGGCCTCTCTGACTCCCTGTCCAGGATAAGAAGGTGGACAATGGACAGATGGATAAGCAGCCCCTAATGATGAAAGTATATGCTTATAATACAAAAAAGTGGACTGTTTGTTTGAGCACTTGATCATTGATAGAGTTGGGATTTCCTATCTCAGGAACACTCAAAATAAACCTTTTAGTCAGTATTGGGCATTTCAGGTCCAGAATCTACAAATCCAGATTTTGTTTCTTTTTGTCCTCTGTGGCTGTGACTACGTAATTATTCTCTGGTCGGTAGAAGCAGAATCTTGGTCTGGATTTGTAGTTTCTGCACCTGAAATGTCCAACACTGCTTTTAGTTAAGTGTTTCGATTTAGCACCTGAATTAGCACCCTGTTAATCTAAAAACAGTTCATGCTACCAATATTTGATTGCTGAATTTGTTTCAGCTTGTGCGACTTTAAAGTCAAGCTGATACCATGCTGTTGAATTAGTACTTTAAACATATACCCCACTAATAAAAGGTCTGACTGTCACGGTGCACATTTCCTACAGCACCACATGCAGCAACGACTCCCCCTTAATGGATAAATAGCTGGAACAAGGCCGAGGCCTTTCCCATCATGCACTGTGTGCGGCAGCACCTCTCCATTCTGCTGTAAGTGCACAATGTGGCAGCTGCTGTCTTTCTCTGAAGGCATCACAGCCACATGGATGCTGCTCTGCTCAAGGCAGTGATCCACATTCAAACTGTGTGAGACAGAGAGGGTCACAGACAGCAGCTTGACTATCCTGTCTGATCTCTCCCTGAGGCAAATTAGAACAGGGTACACAACTTGTAGTAAATTATCTTCCCTAAACCAGTGTTTCCCAACCCCGTCCTTGGGGACCCCCAGAAAGTCCATGTTTTTGTTCCCTCCCAGCTCCTGGTAACAAAAACATGAACTCGGGGTCTGGGGGTCCCTGAGGATGGAGTTGGGAAACACTGCCTTAGACCACTGTTTTGAGATCTGCCTCCAAATACACCCCCCTTTTGTTTGCAACTTAAGACAGCCCATATTATATAACAGGGAAGGTCTCCACCCTAACTTGGGGGGTGTTTTAGTGTTACCACAAAATGTGTAAAGCAATTTGCCTGTCTGACTAGTCAGAACGTCACCCAGCCCTACCCATGCGCTTTCAGTCTGCAGCCTGTACAATACCTTCCTTTCACTTTGTGCGAATTGGTGACACGATGTTCCCCAAATTACATACCAGAGTTCCAGAAGCTGCAGCTGGATTTGCTGGACCTGGGGGGTCCTCATAAAATAACCATATATTTATATTACAATTATATGCAACACATCTGTTCTGAGAACAAAACATCAATTTCTAGCATGGAAAGGGGCATCGAACCGTGGGCTTCAGACTAAGGAAGTACAGCTGTGAATAAAATATGAACTCCGCACATCAATATTCTTAATTTAAACGCCCCTGGGACCAGACTCTGTATTCTTAGCTGACTTCCTCTTGTCCTTGAGCAAATCGAAATGCTTCTCCTTTTAGACAAAGCACCATTGGCTGTCTTTAATATGCACAGATCCATTCAGAAGGACAGACCTGGAAATAGTTTTCTATCCCTACCCGCTTCCTATCGGCTCTGGGTGGAAAGGCCTTCAGATACATGGATACTCATTTGTCGAATCATCAGCCTACAGACAGAAGACAGTACTTAAATCCAGACTAAACAAATTCTTTTTTAGTCTAGCCCATCCCAAGTTATTTCAGTCCTCCTTTTCTTAAAAATTCCACTGCTTGTGTCTGTACGGCAGACAACTCTATGGATATTTATTATATAATATCCATCCATCCATCCATCATCTGCCGCTTATCCAGGGTCGGGTCACGGGGGCAGCAGTCTAAGCAGGGATGCCCAGACCTCTCTCTCCCCAGCCACCTCCTCCAGCTCCTGCGGGGGGGATACCGAGGCTTTCCCAGGCCAGCCGAGAGATATAATCTCTCCAGTGTGTCCTGGGTCTTCCCCGGGGCCTCCTCCCGGTTGGACATTCCCAAAACACCTCCCCAGGGAGCCGTCCAAGAGGCATCCTAGATAGATACCCGAAGCACCTCCACTGCGCGTTTTGAGATCTATATCATATTC
The DNA here is from genome assembly GCA_026777985.1 of Mormyrops attenuatus. Classification (NCBI taxonomy): domain Eukaryota; kingdom Metazoa; phylum Chordata; class Actinopteri; order Osteoglossiformes; family Mormyridae; genus Mormyrops; species Mormyrops attenuatus. The sequence continues at coordinate 1,818,084 of JAODKC010000130.1, read as the reverse complement.
CAGTATCAGTAATAGCGCCATTCTGTCATTTCACCCAGACTTGGCTATTCCTCAAACCCCAAGAGAACATCAAGTGACAACTGAGCACCACTGGCCGACCTAACAAATCCCCACCCATTTCCACCAGCTCTTACACTAAGGCTGTGTAAGGTTAGCATGAATAGCATGGGCTGGGAAACCAGTTAGTCTTGGGCCCCCAGAGGTGTTTTGCTTGTTTTTTCCACATAACTAGCTCAGGAGTTACCATTTACTCTCTTTTGCTGTGTTCTGGCTCCTTTCCAGTCAGACTTTTAACTTGCGTCCATCCACAATTGCATCGTTGTTGATAAATCTTTGCTAAACACGTTATGGCAACCATGCCGGGAAGGGAACTATATAAAAATACTTGAAATTAATGAAATATTTATTGATCAACTTGCTCCAGTTTTTTAATATCTGCCATATAATATGCATGCAGCGTGTCTGACTATAGCCACAAGGATTTTAATGGCATGCACAGTAATCTATAGCCAGTTTCACTCCCACTTGCAACCACTGCATGCATTTTAAAAAGTCTTCCATTGTTACAAGATAAATACCTCCATAAATGTCCAAAATTTAAACAGTTCAAGACAATGAGCACAGTTGTTGAATGTGCATAAACCTGTAAACATCCATAACATATCATTAAATAGTTGCACCCCTTTTAAAAATGTTGACTCTATTTCAGCAACTTACAGACTTACTAAAATGTTTAACTCACCTAATGATTATTAAATATTACAGTCCCTGAGTATGGTAGACAGCATACTGAAAGTGGTAATTATATGTAAATTATATGTGAAATATCCTGAAACGACTTTATTGATTATAATTTCAGTTTTGAAGATGCAATGAATTGAAAGACAGCTACTGTTGAAATCTCATAAAATCTAGTCATGTGATTGTCTATTTTCATCACCGAGGCTTCGATTGATTACTTCCACAGATTAATAGCGTTAAATAGCACGTAACGTTAATCAGACACCACAAGCAAGACAACCGATATCAAATATCAAACTCTAGCAAATGCACTTTTTATGGCAGGCCGTCGCTATTTATAACAGTTCATCGCGTTAAGTTCATCCACACGGTAACGGCCCAGACGGGCACAAGTCATTGTTTACAGCAGGGCTGGCCGACACTCCGCAGCAGATGAAAAAGGACGAAAAAAGCACACGTTTCTACTGGCAGACACTCGACGCACACAACCGTGGCAGTGGAGGTTGCGGTTTTCTGTCGGGCTGTATCTATGCGTCACTGCGGCCGGAGTGACGATTGCGGAGAGGCGGCGGTGGGGGCCGCGCTGCACTGGGGAGAGAAGTCCTCTGAGGACACGCCGTGATAGTGATCTTCCGTGGCAGCAACAGCAAACGCAGTTCAGCGTTTCAAAAATTGTGCATTTCATTCATTTGTGCCGTATTGCCTAACAATTCACGACATAAAGTCATAAAACTAAATAAAGTTTTAAGCTTCACTCTTTACTTCTATTACTCCTATTTAACTTACTATAGAATTCAGCTTCAGAAATGATTCACTGCCATATATGTGTAGGCGTTGACTCCTAATAGTGACATTTAAACGTTTGTCTAAAAAAACATTGGAAGATAACATATTCCTGCCGGGTCTTGCGTGCACTGATGTAGTATGAATCAAGGGCTCACCCTAGTGGTTGGTCGGTGAATTTCGGTGAACTGCAATCGTTGCAACCTCTAGTTCGAGAAATAAGTAACAGCAATACCATTGTCCAGATTTAATAAAATATTTGTATCCAATAATTCTATTGATGGACGTAATGTATATCATGATTACACTGTCTTTTTATAATACCATTGCGCCTTTATGGTTCTTTCAATTTATCTATTTATTTAACTAAATAAGCAGAAACCAATAACTAAATTCTAAGAAAAATCGAACAAATATAGGCATGCATCTCTAAGAACTTTGGGATTGCAATTGGCGATAACCTTGGTATTACTTGGTATCAGATTGAAAAGAAAATAACTAAGTGGTATATATACACACACACACTATATACACACAGATATATAAGGCAACGATACAGTTTCCTGTCCCTGCTGCCTGTACCCCTGTGGTTCCATTTAAGAAAGTCGTTTTGATGATGCCGTATTACTGTCGGGAAATAAGCACGGCTCTGCAAGAGGAAATGAGACAGTGGCTAAATTAGCCTTCAGCTTTATTGGAAACTGTTGGCATATAATATTTGTAGTTTTGAAACTGAGAAAAACATTGCACCTCAAAGAATGCTTCAAATTCACTAAAATAGCATTAAGGGTAATTTGAAGTTGAAATGGTGAGGATTGCATAATTTTCGAAGGACAATTGGGCCTCAGTTTGAGGAATTCAGAACATTTAGACGTACTGAGGGGCACCAGACTATAGGGGTCGCCAGAAATGCGGTTCAAAATTGAGATTTTAACGTTAATCCACACGATAAAATACATACAACCCAACGCCAGGTTGGTCAGATTCTGCAGGTCGTCGACATTACAGCAAGAACTAGGACAGTTCACCTTTTTTTGACAGGGCAGAGTATAATTAGTGAGTAAATTAGGTTTACATACATTAAAATATCAAAGTTAAATATCCACGTGGGAGACAGGGTGGCAACGTAAGTAGCACGGTTTCCTGACACGTTCAGGGTTGTCTGTGAAGTTTGCATGATCTCCCCGTGTGACACGGATTTCCTCCGGGTAGTCTGGTTTCCTTTCACAGTCCAAATACCCATCGTGTATGTATACTTGCCCTACAATGTACTGGAATCCCGGCCAGGCTGTCCCCTGCTTTGTGCCCTATGCTGCATGGCGGAAAGTCTAAATTCCTCCGCACGAGCCTACATGTTTCTTTAAACATAGTATCGGTATTTTAGATGTTCCCAATAAGTGGCATACCTTCGTCTGTACGTGAGCATACCATAGGCTACATATGAGCAAAGGATTTTCACGTTGAAACATGCGAAGTGGAATGTCAAAGTTCTATGACATTATATAGTATTGGAAATGCAAAACAAAAAAAAAAAAGAAATTCCATCCATCTTAAAATCACCGTTCCCGGTCCGGGGTCCCGGGGACAATTGCAGTTATCTGTGTTCTATATTTTTAACTGGATAATGGCTAGCTCAGCTAGCCGTGTATACATATACTAGGTTAAGTGCAAATCTGATGTTAACGCAGGGATCGAGTTCGTCGCCGGTTGTCTCTGTTTGACTTTTAAGGTTTTAAATGAACCAATACGGGTAAATTGGACTAAATGCAAATAAAACATATAAACTTTTTGTTATAACTTTTTTCACTTTGTTCATAACTGATAACTGGTTGTGTTAAACATGCATGGACTTTTTCCGTAACGTTTTCAGTATAAATCAAACTAAACATTTTATAGTTTATAAACATTTTATAGTTTAAGTAAAACAAAATTAGTATTACCATCCATCCATTCATCCATCCATCCTCTAACTGCATATCTTCATACAGCTTCATAGGGGGTGTGGGGTCCATCCAGGCCTGGCACGGACCCCCCAAATTACCCGGGCTGTGAAGGAAGTGAAACGATCATCACATTTCTTGGTAGAGGGGCCTCCCAAGTAATGCTTGCCTAGGGCCCCTGATAAGGTAGAGCCAGCCCTGAGTCTATCCTAGGCAACACAGGGCACAAGCCCAGAGTACGACTTGGATGTGATCACAGTCCATCGCAGGGCACACACATGCCCCCTGCCACCCAGGCAGTCACACTCAGTTTAGAGGTGCCTGTCTGCCTGCCTGTCCTGGCACTGCAGGAGGAAAGTGGAGTACCTGAAGGAAAGCCACACAACACAGGGAGAACATGCAGACTTCACACACTCACACACACAGACCCACCACCAACTACCCACTGCGCCACCCCACATTTTATACATTCATCAAATTTTAATGATCATTAACTCTTTTTTACCTTTCATAAAGCTTTCAACTTCCCCCCTCATGTATAAAGAATAACAACAAATAATGAATTAATAATTTTCCCTGAAATAACAGGAAACACAATTTAACATTATAACCCATTTCTAACAACTCCTCTGGCCGACAGGGAAAATGCCAAAAACCGGTACTATTATGACCAATACGAACCAGCTGGTTAAAAATAGCAGACAGATTATGATTAACTTGAATAGGAGCCATTGTTTGCCAACTTGCACAATGGCTTTTGATATTAACAGCTCCATTGTGATGCTTGAAATTTAAAGCACGTATTAGTGAACAAGTATTGCATTGTGTGGAGACTCACAAAGAAAGTTATACGAACATGCATGAAGAAAGTATGTGTGTTTTCGTGACATTTCGAGAGTATGACATTTTCCTGCCGCACTGACTTGGATTAGCTATACCTCTGTTCTCACATATTCACCGGGAGTGCGATAGGTCACGGCATAGCCAGCATGACCCACAGTCCATGAGCTTAGCGAGAGTCTAATCGCTCTGTGCCGGATCCAGCTTAAGAGGCACATGTCTACGTACGGAGCCAACTGAAGCATGAGAACTCTCTGTCCTTCACTCAGCTTGCAGGGGTGACATGGCCAGATCTGCGATGACAAATCAAAAACATTATGGAGCCTAATAAAACTGTGTAACCTCTATGTTTGGGTTTCATTAATAAAACCATTTACCCTGTCAAATTTAATCCATCATACATCATATATGTATGGAATTTGAATAAATGTCCTGAACCATATATAATTTCCTGCAGTTTAATAATTCTGTTATCTTGTCAATTAAGTATTAATGAGGTGTTGATAATGACCTGAAAAGACATCCATGTCCCCCAGAGTGATGGCATTCTTGTGCTGGAGCTGTTTGAAGTAATATTGTGTATAATGGGTGATGAAACAAAGATTGTAGCCTAAAGACAAGGCAGCACTATACAGTCCATACAGCATGCGCACATACACACACACACACACAGGTTTGTAATTGTATCTTTGCGGGGACTCTCCATTCATTTCTATGGGGAAAACTGTAATCCCAACATGGCAACCTTAACCCCACAGACACACACTCACACACATACACAGGTTTGTAATTGTGTCTTTGCGGGGACTCTCCATTCACTTCTATGGGGAAAACTCTAATCCCAATATGGCAACCTTAACCCCCCCCCCCACACACACACACATACACCCATCATGCACATATCTTTATATATAGCAGCAATATGAATGGGAGAAGGGTCATTAAAGAGGATAGACTGGGGAGCTATATCCCCCGTTATTTAGTTTGGCCTCATTCGCCCCCCCCACAAATAGACCTTCGCCTTCAGATTATTGCGTCCCCCCTAATACCAAAGTACGTCATTGCTTGGAGATACGCATATAGGTGTGTGTGTGTGTGTGTGTGTGTGTGTGTGTGTGTGTGTGTGTGTGTGTGTGTGTGTGTGTATGTGTGTGTGTGTGTGTCACAGAGAAAGAGAGAGAAAGATAGGGTGGTCTTGATTGTCAGTGTAAGCGATCACTCTCCGGTGATTTGAATCACTCTCTCGGCTCTGTTACGGGGTCTCCCATCCACGAGCGTGAGGACTGGAATGAGCTCTGTATCCATGGAAACCAAATATAAAGTGATCTGAATGAGCGTGCAGAAGGGGTGGGCGCGCGGTTTCACGCTCCTAAGTATCTGGGCAAACAATGGCAGGAAACAAGGGGCTTGTTTTACTGCCCTTGCTTCATAGCAATATCTCGACTTCGGCCAATTGTCTTGCATGGACGTAACTGGAAAGCAAAAGAAAACAAAAACAGGAAGAATCTTTATCTCCCAAGCTGAAAATCTTCGCAGTAGCTACAGCCGATTTTCCGGGCTGAACCATAGCGCTTTCGTATAGCTGCAATTAAAGTAAAAAATTACAAATGCAATAAATTAAACAGAAAACATATTGTATGTCTTGTGATTGGTATTGAATATTGACCCATTCACCAATGGGTTTTGATTGACAGTGAGAAACGAAAGGACATTAAAATTTAATCTAATTGGCATACAATAATATTTAATTTAAAAAAGATTAGATTTTGTTAATTCATTTTAATTAACTATAGTAGTTCATACGGCACGCTTGCTTTATTGTACAGAAACAGCTTTGGTTAAAATACAAGGTTATAAAAGGTCTCGAAGAAGCAATTACTGCTCCAATAATTTTCGAAAACAATATAAAAATATATTTTGTAATGCCTGGAATTGTCTAATTCCCGATCCTGTTATTTCTAATAATAAAGCGGTTCACCTGTTCCTAGTAGACAAAGTAATATACCTTTTGCCTCTGAGGACTAATACTCTCTCAGAAATATAGATATGCAGTACTGCATTACATTTTAATATATCTACAGAATTTACATATATAAACATTGCACACAGAACACCGAATTCGTCATTTTGTAAATCATATATACTGTGTGTATGTATGTATATATAGGTCCAGATAAATGGGTGCAGCGTAAGTAGCGGTGCACCTGCTCCGGTCCAAAAGGCCGAACCGGCCGTCAAAGACAACCTGACGTCACAGTAAGGTTTGGGTAACGTGATGGCAGTTCCAGCCCATCTGGCGGTCCAAGGCTTTGTTTCTCGCAGCCTGACTGTCACGGGTAGGATTTTCCACCACCAGCCCAAGCCTCTGCATGCACACACCGTGGCGAATGCAGCTTTCAAAAGTAAGTCGTTATTCTTCTTATCGTTTCAGCCATGTCGTTTTTATTGTTATTGCATTTTTTTTTTTCGTTTTTTGTCCTTGCTGGCGCGCTGTACCTTTTGTGCATGCTTCCGTTTGACACCAAAATATTCTGCTATAAATTGGATGCTTTCGGATTTTCTTGGTAACCCTGCAGTTTAATTTATAGCGGCACCAATGCCACAGTTTAAAAAAAAAAATCTGGAAGAATATATGCATTCAGGGTTGATGTGTTAGCATTTTTAACGTCCGTGCTGAAAAGCGTTGTGGGTTGCTAGGGGCTGCAGACCTGTTGCTATGGCCACATTTCTTTTGTGGAAAAGGCTGCGGGCTCTTAGACACTGTGCACGGATGGCATGGACGCCGTCTCTGTAATCGGGCAAGCGGCCGCTGTTTTTTAGGTCTCCCGCCAGGTTGTGAGGCATTGATCAATATACCCGGTTTCAGAAGCAATACACCGTCTAGAGTGATGCACTGACGTGAGGAAAACGATTTCTGCACCGTCTACCCATACACCTGCCCAGGCCCTTATGTGCCATTACGTGTAATTTAATTACGTATAATAATTTAATTTAACGACCGTGAAACCTACAGCCTATGACTAAATTACAAGAATTTGCGATCTGGTGTCATGCGGTACGCGATTACAAATAATGTACATTCACTGTGTCATTGGCAAAAGCTCACCAATACGGCATTTGGCAGAGTCAAGAATTCGATGCAGGGTGCAATATAATTTAATTAATGCTTTTAAAGGGGTTTTGTCCTCACAGTGGTCTGATGACGTATATAATGCGCAACAGCCTGAGTATTTATATGGCGGCCACAACCGTATTCGAAGTGAAATGCCAAGAATCGCGCGTGATCTTGTAACATAACGTGACAAAACAAAGACGGACAGCGAGTGCTTCCCGTGATTCTGCTGCTGGTATCCACCCAAAGTCTGCAGGATTCATCTTTTGTTGATTTCGGCCTGGTTTCTTGCTGAGGTGATTTGGATGGTTAGAAACAAGGTGGATTATGGTATCGCTTTGGTTCAGTGTAATGATATCCGTCTTATTCTGAAATGTAAATAAATAACATAAGTGTCTCTATGAAGAATCACACCTTGCTGTGTTAGTGGGTGGCTTTGACATATTTAATGTCATTTAAACATTTTTTGTTTGATTCTGTTTGACAGTACTCTCCCATAGCCCACATTTTTTTTAAACAAAATGAAGCCCATTTGTGTCCAGTTGACTTTAATATTTCTGAATATATACAGACTAAGCAGCTTTTCAGATAACGTACGTTGTGGAAAGACAAAAGGGGGGAGAGGGGCGTGTAAAAAAAAAAAAAAAAATGGGGCAAATTGAACTTCAAAAGTTTGGACGTGAGGCACCATCCAGAATCTGCAGAGAACAGGTTGTTCCCCTGAATAACACCTTCAAAATACCAACACGCATGGCTGAAATACCTCTAGGCTTTCATAGTCTGCATGTCCACAACAGCTCACAAAGAACTGGTATGAAGAAGGCGGTTTCTGCAATAAAGCCTGCATGAAATCTGGCTGTGAAGTTGGCAAAAGCCAAGCTGAAGAGTGAAAATATGCAACAAATACTCTTGGCCGAATCGTTTTTTTTTAAATATATGGGCCTGCATATTCAACCCAAATGCCCAGTGTTTGAGGGGTCCAATGAATGCAGCCCATCGCCTTGAGAGCATCATCCATGCTATGAAGTGTGGTAAAGTCACGCCTTGGGTGTCATTCTCCTCTGCAAGGGCTGTGGATCTTAGTATAGAGAGGGGAAGATCCGGGGGGGGGTGTAGGGGAAGCCTGGATCAAGCTTCTAAAGACTGGGAGAATGATTCAGCTGTCAAATACTGTAACCTGAAGTGAGGGCGTTTTCTCCCAGAGTGGCACAATTGAATCTGACTGAGATCCTGTGGCAAGACTTGGAGATGTCTGTCTGCTTTTCTGTCTGGTACTGTACATCTTTACTAAGAGATCACTCACCTTTCATGTGCAGTTTGTGAGATGAATAACACATCGCGTGGCAGTACACTGCTCCTCAGTCTCCAGTTTCTCCAGTTAAATGGTCAAAAATGTCTAAAAATAGTTACATAATGAAATAAAAGCAATAATAGTAGTAATTTGTGCTTTGAGTTGTACAGCTGTGTCAGCAATGTACATGTTGGCTATGAATCAACACCATTAGGGTGACATTCGTGTGATCAGAGATGCTTCTAATCCCCATAATCAAAGAAAAGTGGCCCTGAGACGGGGGGACGTGGAGACACGGCTTTTGCAATCACAGGCAGGACAGTGGACTTCCCTGGGATTATCCAGGTGACTTTGTTGGTGAAGCCAGGAGAGGGGTGGAGGGATGAGCGTGACAGTGCCGGCTGTCTGTCGACGCGGGGGCTTTAAACTCTGCTGCCAGCATGCGTTCCGTCAGTCTTTGGCCTGGGATTGCACTGGTTTGCCAGACTCAAACCCGTGGCCTGTGGGAAGCTCTCACGGTGTTCATGGTGGTGGCCATGAACTGTACACAGTATATGCCATGCGCAAACTCCTGGGTTCATCCCTGACCAGATTGTGTGTGTGTGTGTGTGTGTGTGTGTGTGGATTAGATTTATATTACATTGTGGGGACCATTTTTCAGGTCTCTACAAAGGTCTGTAAATGTAATCAAAAAACTAAAAATGCCAAAAGACTTGTATTTTGTTTGGTTACTTACGTATGGTTAAGGTTAGGGCTGGGTAGGAGTTAGCTTGTCATTGTCTTTCCCATAGAAATGAATAGACAGTCCCCACAAACATATGGGTACAAATGTGTGTGTTTGAGAGAGAGAGAGACTTGTGTGTATGAGTTTATGTGTATATGGTAATGTGTGTTTGCTGTATATGACCAACCCTGACAATTTTTCCAGCCAGACAATGGCGAAGGACTAGTATTGAGTGTATGCATTTCATTCACTATACACTCTACAATAGTAATATGTTAGTATAACTGGCGTTTCCAGGTCAGATTAAAATAGACTGTTCAGCTTCCAGAGAGGCACTATGGAAGTGTACTGTACTTTTGTCACACTCTGCCATACGTCACACGTCTGAAGTCGGGTGTGAGGAAACCCGCCCGTCAACGTGTCACGAGTGCCTACACAGAATAAACAGCAGCCCTCCCCCAGGTAGGGTTAGAGGGGTGCCTCTATGGAGATGAATATCCTAAACAGTCGAGGCAGGTACACTGTCTCCCTCACCTTGCAGGCTCCCTTAGGTCACATGGCTGTACAAGATCATGCCCTTCTCCCTGTACGCTTTTATTAACCAAGGCAGCAGGCTGGTCACAATGCCGCCACTTAATCTCTGATCTGGGAGGGGGCAGACTAGTGGCGGGGGGAGGCTTCCCCAGGGTTTCGAACCAGCTGCCATTTGCAGGGGGAACGTAAGCCCTCTGAAAAATCACTTAGCTGAGGCCATGTGTGACTGGCTCTCCAGATGATCGGTCCTCCTTATGCTTCCCCAGCCATTTATATGGGCGCTGTTCATCTGTTTACTTATATTATTTGCACTACGTCATTGTTATGTATTGTATCCTGTTTTTATAAATTCTATTTTCATTTTAATTCTTTTATTTTTATTATTTTGTTTGTTTCTCAGCTGTTCTTTTTTCTGGCTGTATATTATATTATACTGGTCTGTAGAAACGCAATTTTATTTCACGCGTGTGAATTGAGAATAGAGTGACTCGACTTACTGACTGTTTTTTATGGCAGGCCTAATAGTTGGGTGGCACAGCAGGCTAATCGACCCAGGGGATCCTCAGTCATCGCACATCATGGCTTTCAGGGTCGTTCAAAGCATCTTAAGGGAATAGCAGTTGTTTATTGACATTTTGAATGGGCGGCTTGTCGGCCACATGTTCGATCCTTGAAGTGCTGCAGTTCCTGCTGTCCACGGAGTTTGTGAACACCTTGTGATGATCGTCTTTCAGGATTTTCCAAGGCTTTTTCCACAGAAACGCAAACAGTTGAGGTCTAAAGGTCCCATTCTCACAATCCTATGTGATTTACAAACACCATCAGAGGGGTGAATTAGCGTGAAAGTGAAATGACTGAATGAATGAATTAATTAATTTTTAGGCGGATTTACTGGGTTCTGCACCCGGTTGCATTCTGACCAGAGCAGTCCCCAGTGCTGACATGAGGGATTGCATCACGGTGTTGAAAATCATGAACGTTTGGGAGGTCAAAAGGTTTGCGGTGTGGAGTGGGGAGCGCTCGTTTAGGTGATGAAGTGACATGCAGCCTCAGTTGTTAATATCATTTTCAAGTCTCATGTCCAGCCCAGAATCACAGAGATGACATCACTGGTTGGCATGGTAATGGTGATCAGTAGGTGGAGTGGTGCATCTGTGGGTGCTGGATCGTCCCGCTCAGTATTTGCTGGATTGGTGTGGGTGGTATAAAGTAGGGGGCCCACAGGGAGCCATATTCAGTGCCTGTTGGAGGGCCAGCTTGCTACCGCCTCCCCCAAAACGAACCTCCCCAGTGGAAGTGATGTCAAAGCGCTGTCCCTTGGCCACTGCCCCTGGTCTGCTCCTTTCCTGTGGCAGGATGTGACGCGCCGACGCGTTCACGGCACTGTCCTCGCTCGCGATGTGTTTACGCCCTGAGACAGTCATACGGGGGAAGCAGCTTGCCGGCGAGCAGACGGGCAGTTGTTTCCTGCCATTTGCGACGCGCCGGTGGCCCCAAGACCAGGATGCCGTGGGGGAGAGGCGCCTCCCAGGCCTTGCTACAGCTGGCTGGCAGGGTTAGCGAGCGCCCAGGAGCCAGGTGAGCGTTCGTCGGCTCACGGGGAAAAAAAAAAAAAAAAAACGCAGTCTTGGAAGGTCACATGGTGTTGTGAGGGGTTTGCCAGGTGAGTGTGGACACCGCTTTTCGTCCAGTTGGTACGCTCCGTGTCCGCATTCCTTCGGCGCTGACTCTTTTAGGTATGTATTCCTCTAGAAGCTTTGTGTTGGTCAGGCTTTTGATCTTGCCAGGATCTTGCAAGATTCTTGAAGTTTTGCGGTACCTGAACTCTAAGCGTTCAGAGGATTTTCATGTAATGCTCTTTAGGAATGAAGTCTTGGTCCCAGATGCTGTCTTGGTGATGGTGAAGCTGCTCACCGTTCCTTCAGGAGCTGCTGGGAGCCCGGTGACGTTGCTATCATGCTTGCGCGACATTGCCTTACGCAGTTACCTCGTTCCATGAGTAGCAAAGTTCTTAAAGGGCATTAACTCTCCGTGGGGTTCAGCTGCTTTGTGTGAACATGCCGGCCATTGAAATGTAGCAGTGGAAATTCCCCTTCTGTTGCTCAGACGACTGGATTGCTCAGGATGTCTGAATGGCCACTTTGCTGTTAGCAGGCCGTTGGGGTTGAGGTCTGATTGCCAGCATGTCGGAGGTGACTTAGTGCTGGGCTGCAAGGATGGTAAGCCTTTTGGTTCTCCTTCCCAGAAAACGAGACCCAAACAAGGGATCCCCCAGCTGTACACTGAGACGTGCTTCAGTTTCCTTGCTATATAAAAACCCAGAAGGATGCACCCTCATGATGTTCTCCTTTGACATCCCCAGTCAATGCTGGGCTCCTGTTCTCTGAGGCTTCACAAGGGCTATTTTTAGAAACTAGCGGTAATTGGCTCTAATGTTTCAGGTTGTGCAATGCAACATCAGCAACCCGGGAGGACGGCTGGAAATCAGATGGAGAGCGAAATGGGGAGATTTGAGTCAGTGGTTCTGCAGCACACATATCAACAGGGATCTCCTCAATATCGTTTGGACCGCCTGACAAACCTTTCCGCTCGGTAACAGTCTTTGTTCAGGTTCTGAATATCTAACCTGCGCAGTTCTTATGAAAAGGACAAAATCACATCAGCTTTTCTGACTCAAAATGCACGAAAGGCTGCAGTAGGAGATTGGGGGGGG
>JAODKC010000130.1:1783886-1805306 GCA_026777985.1 Mormyrops attenuatus | reverse complement strand
CCCCCCCCCCCCCCCCCCCCCCCCCCCACCCCCCCCCACCCCCCCCCCCCCCCCCGCCGCCGCCCGGGGCGGGGGGGGCCGCGCGTGGGGGGGATTTGGCCTGTTTGCCGAGCCGAGGGTGGCCGTGCTGCCCACGCGTGAGAATGAAGCAGCGTGTGGACTGGGGCGCAGTTTCGGCAAAGAATGCTGCGAAGCCTGGTACCTCTGCGCAGACTCAAGATATCCACATTTAACGGGCATCCAGCTAGCTAAGGTACGAGAACCGCACCTTTGGGTTTATGCTGCAGACTGAATTAGAATTGAACTGACAAAGATGCTGGTTATTAGTAATAACCCGGTGTGTTTTTTCTGTCTCAAAGGGATACACTGCATATACATATACTAATATATGTATATTATACAGAATAATATGAAGAGTATGAGTTGTATAAATGTAATCTGTTTTATATCAATTCTGTAATTCACTTCAAAATATGAGTAGTTTCATCTGACTATCATGTACTTGAAAGCAGAAAAAATGCTGCTTTCTTATAAATGACGTTGCTGACAATCTGGATGATTAATTTTTCTCGCTCTGAGATTTCGGGACTGATGTTTTGGGACCTTAAACTGAATGTTTGGTTTACACCGTAAATTTTATCTTGACTTTTGGCTTAGAAGGTGATAATCCCCCACTTTCTCACCAGCAGTGCTAGTTGAACCCAGTGTGGCACCCTGAGTAAACGCCCCCCACTAACTGTTGCACATCCCTCCCAACCAAGCTGATGGGCACAGATGCTAATTGGACCATTCCACCCCGTTCTCTTTATTTTGCCATCTGTACAAGAACATAGGAATTCATCGGTCCCGTCTTACTCACATACAGAGGTGAGAGCAAAACTTGGGGTCTGAGTGCAGGGTCAACCAGCTCACCTACAGCAGTTTAAGGATCTAGCAGTGATACCCTCCAGGCTACTGGATTTGAACCAGCAACCTTCTGATCACAGGCATATCCACACACAGCCCACCCAGGTCTCCTCAGTGGGTCATGTGTACGGTAGCCCTGATATCTGGGTTGTTTCCCAGAATGCCGTGTATTCCTTGTGTTTGTAGTAAAAATATAACAGATGTCACATAAAGAAGGGAGGGAATTAGAAGCACATTGGAAAGTTTGATTCATCGTCCGAATGGCTTTGGGGTGATACAGTGCATGAATCAGTTAGCGATAGACGGAGAACCATGAATAAATGGAGGCTCTGAAACCCTTACAGAACCCTAACACCTCCAGCAGTGATGCTTTCGATCGCTACGCATTTTTGATGTTCAGTTACAAGCACATTTGGAATTTCCATGGATTAAAGGGTGTGTTAATACAGGAACATTTGCTCTGAGTGTTATGTTTTAGTAGTTCTGGCATCTCAGATCAGATAATGATGAAATGGGGAGAGTTACTCAGTGGATTTATTTTTATACCCTTTGTTGCGTTTTTGTGGATCACTATCTGTCAGTCGACTTTAGTCTGTTAGCTTTCTTCATCATCACAGAAAGGTTTCTGTTCTGTAAACATGACACATGTATGTGGATCCCCTACCTCACACGAGAGAGAGCCGTGAAAAAGGCCGTACAAACTGGTGAAATTTTTAATATGAGTCTGTGGAGGGATCCCTGCCTTGAACTTTGACCATGTTCACTCGGGTGTGCTGCGTACAGTGCTTTTTCTTAACTGGGCAACTGTGATTGGTGTCTCACTGGTATATCCCTGCCGACCAGCCCCCCAGATGCAGTGCAAGGGGATGGCACCCGACAGATGCAATGCAGAGGGAAGGCAGTGGTTCAGGTGCAGTGTAGGGGAATGACAGTGGGCCAGATGTAGTATGAGGGGATGGCAGTGGGTCAGATGCAGTGTGGGTACATTACCTATATCCTGAGCTCAGTTCCACCCTATCTAAACAGTACTGTGGTGTCTCACTAATCCCCCATGCCCCTGCCCCCCCCCACACACCCCCGACGACCGCATTCCTCTGCCCTCACAGACACTCCAGCCACTCCGAGATGAACGTGGAGCCCTGGGCCGGCTCCCAGGACCAGGCCGCCGCTGACCTCACACCGTCCCCGGCGCGCCCGGATAAGCTGTGCCTGGACTCCTTCTGGAGTGAGGTAGAGACCATCCGGCAGGGCGGCTCCTACAGCGAGTCGGACGGCGCCCGGCGCGACTCCAAGAACTCAGAAGGTGAGGTGAGGGCCGGAGCGGAGCAGGTAAATACACCAATCATTGGCCATCGGTATGGTGTAGAGTCCACTCTTCTAGTTTGACTTTGCCAATCATTGACTGGGTTAATCCAATAGAAACCAGTAAAGTAACCAATGGGAAGTGGGTTAAAACAGGCAGCGATTGGCAGGCTTCAATAGTCCCGCCCACTGTTCATTGCTCCATCCCTGGTGTTTGGCATTGTGCTGTGGTACGCTGTCCCAACTCCATTGTTTAGTAATTAGTTATCCACACTTTGACCTCCAGAACCAAGAGCAATAATTCATTGAATTCATTAATCCATGCCCCCCCCCCACTGTGACTCTGAATGTTCTTGGCGGGGGTGGGGGCATATTTCAGAGGGTGAGCAGGAGGTACAGTGGCTGCAGGACGCCGGGCTGTCCACGCTGATCAGTGGCGGCGACGGCGGCCACGAGGACGACGTGGAGAAGGCGGTGCTGTTGTCCACCTTGACGCGCACACAGGCCGCTGCCGTGCAGCGCCGCCTCGACTCCTATACCTGCTCGCTGCGCCGGAGGAACAAGCCCTCGCCGCGGGACGTGCGGGACGTATTTGCCCCACTCACTGCCCCGGTATGACACAACAGGCTGGGGAGGGGGCCAGCTGAGGGTCCAGCGTCTGCTCATTTATACCGTGATATATCCTCAAATCTGATGGATGGATGGATGGATGGATGGATGGATGGATGGATGGATGGATGGATGCTCACATGAAAGCCAAACCATACAGGCCAGTGATCAGACTGCTCCAAGAGAAGTCCAGGCTGCTGATTCCAGCTGAGGAGGATCTTGCTGCTGTACCTTTAAGTGACATGATTTTCTTCAATAAGCAATCCAGTCATATCCACAAATCCTTTTGTAAGTTGCTTTCATGGTAGAAGCTTCAGAACAGGGATGCCAGTACAGACTTTGGGCCATATGAAAGCATATCATGTTGAGCCCCCACCCCAAACCAATCTAATTATGTCCCAGAATTTTTAGGGCATTGTCCTAACTTCCCCCCCTTTATGACACCCCTGCTTCAGAGAACTGGACAGTAAGGAATTGCTTTCAGATTGTCATACATCAGATTATTACAGGATTCCTCCTCTGTCTGGGGGAGTTCTCATTGCATTGGGTTCACTATGAGGGCTTTGGCCCAGGACTATGTAAAGTGCTTTTGCAACAGTGTCCCTTGGTAAATAATAAAATAAATAAATAAAATGGAATTTAATTGAATATTAAGTTGCATTTTATTGCACAGGAATCCCCTGGTAGAGTAAGTACAAACAGCAGCTGGGAAGACGGTCATCTTCCCCATGAGGCATGTTACACAGGGTCTGGAGTCTCCTCTGTAGCTGGCTGTAGCCGGCTTGGCCCCAGACAAAGCTGCCTTGATAGGATCTGGACAGCAGCGCACTGGCTGGTCCCCCTGGGCTCTCTCACAGTGCACTGTGAGCAGAAATATCGAATAAAGAAAATCACTCACTCAAAGGTCAGCCGTTGTCTCTCATGGAAATGGAAATTGCAAGATTATGTCTGTAAGATCATATCGAGGATTCAACACCCCCCGCCCCCCGAGCTGATAAGACACAAAAACGCTTTAGCAGAGAAAGGATAACAGATAATCATTTTCCAGATAACCTTTTTATTTCGTGGTCTGTCTTTCTCCCCCTCCTCCCAGACCACTGTACCGGAATCTCAGTACGCTGAGCATCGGAGTCCTGAGAGCAGGATGGAGACCCCTCCAACAGGTACGAACTAAACCTCCCTATGCCGTCCAGGTCATGTCTGTCTGGACCACATCAGAAACGCCACTGGTTTTGTTTTACCTGTTGTTTATGTATACTAGGAATTTGTTTTGGTGTCTTTGTTGGTGACACAAATGCTAACACAGGTCCTCGGGGACCTGCAGACAGTCTATGTTTTTGCTCCCTCCCAGCTCCCTGCCAGACAGTCTACATTTTTGCTCCCTTACAACTCCCAGGGAGCTGGGAGGGAGAAAAAACACATAGACTGTCTGCGGGTCCCCAAGGCCCGGATTGGGAGACACTGTCCTATAAGATATACAAAAACAAATGCAGACAGGTCCATACAACACAGAATACTTACAGTGTATACAGTGAATGAATGGTTAGAATTAAAACAGACAAGATAAGCAGTAGACTTTATGTACACCATACACAATGTTCATGTAAGGTTCTGCATCACTGATTATCTTATTGAATGCTCAGTCTGGGAATTAATCGGCAACTGTCTGACCTCTTGGTTGTGCTTTGGTGTCATTTGCTCAGATTTAAATGTTAATTGTCTGCTTCAGCTGTTGTGTGTTTGAATGCACAGTGCTGTGCAAAAGTCTTGGGCAGTCAAAGAAAGTGATGCTTAAATGATATTCATGCTGGTGTAAAACTATGATATCATGTCTGTCAAAATGTGTCAGCTTAGCCATTCAAAACCTCTCCTAAAGTCACCCCAGTATTTGCAGCTACTGTCCAATACAACCTGTGTATTTTTTTTATTTAACCACTAGCGACCATGTTTGGTTAATCAATACCTCAGTGGCTTTTTTAAAGTAATTAGATTAATTAAGTGAGCTCGTGATAAAATTTAATAAACACATGGAATGGCTGAGGTGCCCCTGAGGAGAGGTTTGGGAACCAAAGCAGTGGTCATCCAGCCAACCAGCAAGATATTAATACGTTTTTGGAGAAAATAAAAAATTCCTGTTAGTTTTTATAGTTACTGTTAATTGTCATATGTTCTAATACTAAATTGTGTTTTACACTACCCAGATTCAATTTATAGCTTTAAACATTTCCTTTGACTGCCGAAGCCTTTTGCACAGTACTATATATCAACTTCTGCATGCCACCCAGGAAGATTATTTTGAATGGTCCCTGAGAAATTGTCTCAGTTCTTTCACTGTGAATTTGTAAAACATCTAGTATAAAACTCATTTACTTCTTTTACCTGGAAGCCCTACCAGCTTTTTTGGGAATCAGAATATTCATTCACTCGGTGCTGCCATCTAATGGTGACCATATGTAGAATTTTATTTAGCGGTAGTAGTGTTTATGCTGCCCCCTACTGAGGATGACAACTCATTACAGGTGTTTGTCTCCTTGCATGACTTTCAGCCATCAGTGTGGAGCCGCAGGCAGGGACTCAGAGGGAGGAGATCTTCATCACGGACATTGCATATTGCGAACAAGCAGCCATCCTCCTCAAACAGGCCAAGCTGCCGCAAAACAGCGCCTCCCGCAGGAAAGATGACGGCACTCTACCCGTAAGCAGCTGTCTGCTACCCACGATCCTCTCTGTCCACACACCATTTCCAGACTATGAAAACCATGAAGCTTCCAAATGAAAAACTCCCATTATAGATAGGAAATCTAATTAACTTACCAATGATGAAATAGCAAGGTTTTTACCAGCCATTGAATAACGAGGTCTGTAATTAAAAATAATGGAATTTTGAAATACAAGGAGCGTTCATGAAGCTAATCACTATGTATTGTGATTAAATATATCAAATTTAAGTCATTAAAATGGTTTTGAGGAGAGAATTGGGGAAAAAATGACAGAATAATTTACAGATTTTTGTTCACGGTGAATGTGCATCAGCTGTGGTTGTGACCCGGTGTGTTTGGTGTCCGCTTTGTCTCACACAGAAGGTGATCTGCCCCCAGTGTCGGCTGGGAGTCACCCACATCCAAGACCTGTCCCAAATGGACATGAAGAAGGTGCGGCAGCTGGCTCTCATCGACATGACCGCCCTGTGCGACCTTCTGGAGCTGGAGGTCAAGAGGCACAAGACCTGCAAGAGGAGGATGCCAGGTCAGTGCCCCGCTTGCTACAGGGTGGAGCTGCCTGTAGGGGGCGACCTTGTGCTTACGCTAATCTCTCACCTGGGCGTGTCTCCCATCGCAGAGGGCGCCCTCTTCGGGGTTCCTCTGGCCATGCTGGTGGAGAGCGATCAGAAGTTGAAGCCCTGTACCTCTGTCCCTCTCGTCCTGCAGGCAGTAAGCACATCCATCAGGGTGACCTCCCACACCTGGCTTTTAACCTGTGGGCTTTTCAAGGGAAAAATCACTGTAATCACCAGCTGTTAAAATGCATAAATATGTACATTTGCGTTTAAAGAATCACTCACCTGAGCGACGTGCATAGCTAAGAGTTATATCCCACACGACCTGTTTTTTTTGCAGTTTCAGTTTAATATTAACTGCACTGGTGCTGCAGCGTTGACCAGAACGTTGTTCTGCTGGCGGACGTTGAAGTGAAGGTTCGGCCGCTGGAGGAGCTCGATCAGGTCTAATGTGTCTCTCTCACAGTTGCTGTCCTTCCTGGAGAAGAAGGGCATCGACTCGGAGGGCATCCTGCGAGTTCCAGGGTCCCAATCCAGGATTAAGGTGGGACACTGTGGCGATAGCGGCATTTTAATACCTTAACTCTGTTTATCTCAGATTGAAAATCAAAATGAGCTTCGTTGGCAAAAGCTGACACAGATATTTACAAATCATAAAGAAATTAAATGGTAAAGAATAAAATTACCTGGCTGAGAACAGTAGAAAAGCAACACATTACTTCTACAACATCTCTCCCTTGGCTGTCTTTCTTTCTGTCACTCTTTGTTTATCTGCCTGTTTCATTCATCCATTGTAATCAACCTGTACATAGACTAAACAACCTGCTTTTGAAGCTGCTTAGCTAACTAACAGACAGCATGGTTTACACGGGCCTGCTATTTGCATTTTGGTACAGCGCTTGAACACATGGTGACCACTAGGTGGCAGCACGGTATTTGAGTTTGAGTTGTGGCTACTGCAGACCCAGGTGGCTGTGATGATTCCAGAAAATAAATGACACTTAACAAAGGGGTGTGATCAGCACGAAATATTTCATTCCACTGCAGCTCTCGGGTTTTTTTTTTTTTTTTGTGCTCCAAGATGCTGCAGCAGAAACTGGAGAGCACTTTTTACTCTGGGGACTTCAACTGGGATGAGGTGAGCCCCAACGACGCAGCCGCCTTGCTGAAGAAGTTCATCCGTGAGCTGCCCTCGCCGCTGCTGAGCGCGGAGTACCTCAACACATTCAGCGCCGTGCGCGGTGAGTCTGTGCCGGCAGGCTACGCCTGCATGCGGGAATGCATTCACTTCTCCGTCTCTGCTTTTCCTTAAAACTACTAAGCAATAAAGAGTAATGAAATGTAGTCAAAAACAAAGAAACATAATAAATAACCCATTGATCCTGTACTGGAAGAGCAGTCAGAGAAGATGAATGGAAGCTACTAATAATTAAAAACAAACAAACAAATAATAACAATATTAACAAAATTGCACCTTGATTGTAAAAAAAAAATTCTTCGATAAGTTACCGAATCACTAGAATTGAGCTAATTTACAATGAATCAGTGTGGCTTCTTTACATGTAAGACCTTAGATAGCTTTCAATAATGCCTGTTACTCTTCGCGAAACATCTCTCTCTTTTTGCTTTCCTTCATTAATCCCTTTCGTCGTTTCCGTCTGACGACTTTGCTGACGTCACAGAGTGCAAAAGGACAGAAAAGACGGAACCTCTGGAAATAATCTCCCCCGCGCTGCCTCGGTTACTCACAGCCATCAGAAACGGGGATTAACCTGCTGCCTTTGCGTTATGATGCGTCAATATTTAGCAGTTTTGGTGTAGCTAGCAAAACAAGACAAGCAACAAACAGGCTAAATTTGCTCTGATATGCATATAATTTTGTTAGCTAATTTAAACAGCTATAAAACCTGCATAAGACCTAGCAAACTGACATGTACAAATACAACCATATGCAATAATAAATCTCATTATGAATGGTTAAAACTGTAGTGTATGACTGTCTGTGGATTATTTTACATTTGTAATACACAAAAGGGATTGTAGCGACTTGATTTTAATAGAAAGAGCTACCGTCACTCACTTCCCAGAGAATTAGCACCACTTAAATTGTCTGAAATGTGAACCTGCAGAAATTGACTTACGATATGTGAGGACGGGGAGGTTTTCCAGCTATTAAAATGCAAGTCGCTGCTCATGTGTGCTGTGTTCCAGACATTCCTGAGCTGAAACAGAAGCTTCACATGCTAAACCTCCTGGTCATACTGCTCCCGGAAGCCAACAGGAACACTCTGAAGGTGAGTGTGTGGAGATGCCGCGGCCACCATGATGGCACCTCCAGTGGGATGTTCTTCAGGGCCTCATGCCAGCAAAAGAAACCAATTTCACTCTTTCATCTTATGTTAAGTCCATTTTTAGAACAAGAGGTTGTCCAAAAAAATCCAGCAGTGATACTGATATCGATTACACTTATACCCTGCACTTTATCAGTTGCAAATCCTCACTTTCCCATGAATCCCTGCTGATTGGGTAGGTAAATGGTAGTACCTGTGTTGGTGGAATGCTCATTGGGAAATGTTATGAATCTACAAACTACCCCCAGTTACCTGCACTCAAGAAAACAGAGCCGAGACATGTTATCACTTACAAATTAAATGACATAAGCATTATTTCAAAATGTTGCCACAGTAAATATTGCTGATAAATAATATGTATCTAAAATGAGTCATAAACGACAGTTGTGTGTTTGTCATTCTTTGTTAGAATTACTCTTTAACTGTTTCCCACATAAGTGTTAGACAACAGGATTCATTTCATAACGATGAGTCACCCAAGGTGAGATAAACTGTTAGGAGCAGCAGTTAAGCTCCTGCGAGAGGAGCAGGAGGCGACAGTGGGCCGTGCAGATCTTTGAGGGCTCTCCTCTGGGCTCCTGAAGATACGGGGGCTGACTTATGTCCACGTCAGTCATAAAATGTGAGAAACGTAAGCCATGAGCGAATGTGTTTTCTGTTTTAAAAATGACAAAAAGAATCCTCATCTGATTAAAAACATGCAGTCGGTCCTGTAAGCTTTTTGGTGTCCTTGAGCTGGTTTGTCTTCTGGAGGAGGAGCGTGGGGCCGTAAGCTGACGTCACCCCCCCCCCCACTCAGGCTCTCCTGGAGTTCCTCAGCAAGGTGGTGTCCCGGGAGAAGCGGAACCGCATGAACCTGTGGGCCGTGTC
The DNA here is from genome assembly GCA_026777985.1 of Mormyrops attenuatus. Classification (NCBI taxonomy): domain Eukaryota; kingdom Metazoa; phylum Chordata; class Actinopteri; order Osteoglossiformes; family Mormyridae; genus Mormyrops; species Mormyrops attenuatus. The sequence continues at coordinate 1,795,991 of JAODKC010000130.1, read as the reverse complement.
CACCATCATGGCGCCAAACCTCTTCCTGCACAAGGCCGTCCCCAGCCGGCTGACGGAGGGCATGGAGAAGGGGCAAGCGGAGAGGGCAGCTGACATCATGAGGCTGCTCATCCGCTACCAGGACCTGCTCTGGACGGTAAGGGCGCGCTCCACTGTGTACGGCCTGTCAACTTTATAGCTATCCTATAGATCAGGGGTGGGCAGCCTTATCCAGAAAGGGCCGTTGTGTATGCGGGTTCTCGCTGCAACTCCCAAATTAGATTACTAATTAAAGCACTGATTGACTGATTTTACAGCTGAGTCCTCACACCTGGGTTTGAACAGCTGACCTCTGCTATAGCTATACAAGATTATACCACAGACCAAAATGTTGAAACAACACTAATATTTTTCCTCATGGAATTTATGCCATTTTATGCCATTGGAATTTATGCCATTATGCCAATAATTTGATACAGTGTATGTGCACATTGCGTGTGCTTCTGATGTAAGTTCCAATTTCGATACAGAGTCTTAGGTTGATGCCTCTACTCTCCCCCATCCAACCTGTAAAAACAAAATCGACGAGACCACTCACTAACTAACTTAAAACTACTTAAATAATACGATAGTTTATGCTAAGGTTTCTGTATAACAAGGGGTTTTTTGAGGTACTTCAAAAAGAATGTGTGAGAGAGAGAGGTCAAATGCCCATGCGGCCCCACCCTCCTCTGACTAATCACATTATTAATGACCTCTTCCCTTGCAATGCTAACACTCTTAAAGGCACAAAACATTAAACATAAATCAGTTTGTAACTTAATAAATTATCACAAGTATATTTAGGCTTCTACAGCTGATAAGTAAAATTAATTGAGAATTTTCTTCTAGATATCAGTATTTTGAAGTTATACTTGTACAGAGTTACAGACATTAATAATACATGAGTTGTATCAGCCATACAGGTGATAGGTCTGGTAGTTGTTGATGTGTTATTGAAGTGTTTAGGGGCAGTGTTTGGCTTGGCGGGTTAGGACTCTGGGCCTATGGTTGGGGGGGGTGCCAGGTCAAATCCCAGGGTTGGCAGCGTGATTGCACTGTTGGGTCCCTGAGCGAGACCCTTAATCCACAGGTGTTCAGGGACTGGGTGACCCCATTTTCTCAATTCAACATCACTTTGGATAAAAAAAAAAAAAATGGATGTAAATATAAAAATGCGTGTCTCATGTTACAGGTCCCCAACTTCCTGATGAGCCAGGTCCGCAAGCTAAACGAGAACAGCAGCCGCCGGTACCAGTTCTACGATAAGCGCATCAAGAACCTCCTGAGGAAAATCCACACAGACAGCCGAGAAAAGCCAGAGAAGACCTCCTCAGAGGTGAGTCTGTCTGTCTCCAGCAGCCTTTAGCTAAGCATTATCACCCAGCGGCCAACAAAAAAGTTCCCTGAGTTTGAATCTCCTCGGTTAAAAACAATTCATATGAAGTCCAGGAGCTGCCTTCTCCAGACCGCCCTGGATTAACCATATGGGCATTGTTAAACCACCTTCTGTAGAACCCTTTAGTGAGGTCCTTTGGGTTCTCCCCTACATCTCCCTGCAGCCCTGCCGAACCGTTAAGATTCAGGTGGGCGACATCTTGAGCAGCTCCATTGAGGTCCACCTCAACATCAACTCTCGCGCAGCAGACCTGCTGGCCCAGGTCCACCAAGACTTGTGCCGCTCTGACAGTGGCAAAGGGCTGAAAAGGTACATCAGAAGATCTGTGCACATTACATTCCCAGTATTCCGACAACATCTTAAATACAAAATCTGATGAAGCCAGAATGAATAATTACCACTTATCTGTATTAATTCTGTTATAACAAAAAAAATCTATTAACTATCTAGGTGCTATGCTATTTGAATTAGCTATACTTTAAAAATCATGCCTGATTTTTCAGTACTTATACCTGCTGTATTTTGAATTCCTATATGTTAACGACTAAGGGTTTGACCGCTTGACTTATTCACATATATTGTTGACCATGTTCTCATTAGAAACGGCTGCTTCTCCTACCATGACTGTGCCATTTATGAAGTGGGCGGGAACATTGGTAAGTACATTTGCCGCACAGCTGTTGAATATCCCATTTCAGTAGCGAGTGTTCCTCACATCCTGTGAAATGGGACAGCTCTCGCACACTCTGGTGCAGTGCAGTGAGGTGTCGTCGTTTCACGCAGGTGAGCACTGCCTGGATCCCAACACCCACCTACTGGACCTGTACAACAGCAACCCGGGGGGGGAGTGGGTGATTAAGCTGAAATCAGCAGCTAACAGAGGCCTCTGAGGACAGATGCAGAGTCCCCCCCCCCCCCCTCCCCCAGCACTTCGCTACTTTGAATCCCTTGTGGGAAAATCCTGATGTAACTATGGCCACACTCCCGCCGCTGGCGTGCGGAGACTGAGTGTGCGGCACTCAGTCGCCAGAAGATGGCGCTGGCGAGACAGGGGGAAGCATTCTGGAAACAGCTCTGATGGACATGAGAGGCAGGGGGCTTGGACATGCGTTTCAAAATCAGGCCGCCCTCCCCAAACCCATATGAGCGCCATGATTTATTGTCACATGGAGAGGAAGGTCCGTATTCATGAAAGCTGCCATCTTGGGCCTCTGCAGGGAGTCTCCCGGAACATGGACAGACACTCTGATCTGCAATTCCTCCGTGGGCTCCTTGTAAGACATTTCTTCTGTTAAAGAAGAGCCTTCTTGAACACTAACTCGGACAACGAAGCTGGACTTCTGCTTTTTCCTGCGATTTGAACGTTTTTTAAAATATTGCCTCGCGCAGCTTATTTATGAATGTTGTCAAGAATATTTGTGCGGATATTCATTTGCAGAGAAATTCTCACAAATGTGACACACATACGAAAGTCATTAAGCCCTTATTTTTCCTCTCCTTTTTCTTGTCGTACATCGTTCGTATTACCTGAGGTTCGTCTTAATCAATGTCTCCTATATAAACCGCATGAAGTGTCAGTATATATTAAACAGAATCAACTCAAACGGTTTGAATGTGAATAGCTTTTATGAACCACACGGACTTGTATAGTCTGATGCGAGCTGAATTATAAGCAGTAGTTCTTGTGTGCAGTATCTTGTATAAGCAGAATGTGATATATGGTCAACACATGGCGGGATAAATGACGTTGGGACCATCCTACAATAACACTAACAGAGGGCATCCATCAAACGGACTAATTCATTTGCTGTCAGTACACGTATGGAACCAGAATCGGGGATAATGAATGAAATGTATTATGAGTGTATTATGAGTATCTGTGATCCGATAAAGCGAATTGCGGGAGCTGGGTTTTCTGAGTATCTTCTGGCTGGGCAGTATGAGGGAGCATGCATGACCAAGATGGCGGAGCGCCCTGCTTGGCCGTCGGGCCTCATTACTCAAACGCTTCGTCCCAGGTTTTGGCCCATGGTCCGGTGCTCAGGCACAAAGCAGCAGAGGGGCAGCCCCATGCTGATGCCACTGATCTAAACTAGGTCACCTTTAGAGTGTTTCCCCCAGAGGGCAGAGCGTGATGCTGCACCCCAGTAAGCGCCACATGACACACACACACACACACCCCCAGGCATGCGCAGACTTGCACAATAACCGCCAGCTAGGTGATGACCTGCCTGCACCCTCCCGCCACACGCCCCATTCCGTGGTGCCTCATGCATGTTCCATGACACTTATGTGTTGAAGCATATAACACATGCAAGACCAAACTCTTTCGGTAACACATAAAGCTTGCAAAGACTATGTACAATGCAGTATAATCCCTACGATTCCTCATGCACATTGCAATGGAGTTTAAGGGTGGATTTCACTATGTCTATATTACAATGTATTATATATGCATTTTTATGCATAACAGTGTTTCATGATTGCGTCATTGGAGTCATTTGCAGGGGGTATCTGTAGGAAGCATTACCGCCCCCCCCCCTACTGGCAGCAGCAAGTGAAACATTTTTGTTGATGTATGTTTCAGACCTGGTTCTGATATGTATCTGTGACATAAATGGCTCGATGGTATCTATGGGAATGGTGTCATGTGAATGTGATTGTTTTTGTAGAGCTGACAGAGAAATGTAGAATTTCCTTAATATATTTTGACTTTATTTGATTTCGAGGTTAACTCTGATAAGATGCTAAAAAGAAATATTGCAAGGGTGGTATCTTAATTGTATGTCTAATCTGTTCTCTGATGTAAGGTGAGCTGCAGATGTGAGTGTGGATCACCAATGTCCATTTTATTGTACTTTTATGCACTTGATTGCTTTGCGAGATATATATGTTTACAGATTTCAACATTTTCTATTGTTCGGTAGGACGGCCAGGTAAATTATGTCAGTGTTCTTTTTGTAAGAATGAAGAAATATCTGATTTTTTAAAAACCAATAAATCAATTTTAAAAAGTCATCAGCCTCAGCTGTAATCATCTCCTGAAACAAATGAAAAATCACGAAGGAAATATTTGACAGCAAGTGGATTATTTAGAGCAGGAATGACAGCTACAGGGTCAAGCTGCTGGCATGATGGGGAACAGCTGTTATTTTCCTTAGATATATTTTTGTAGGTGGGTGGTGCAGTGATGCAGTGGTTAGTGCTGTCACCCCCAAACCTCTGGCACCTGGGTTGAAGTCTCTGCCAGTGTTCTGTGTGTGTGGAGTTGGCATGTTCTCCCCGTGTGGTCATGAGGTTTCTTCCAGGAACTCTGGTTTCCCTCCACAGTCCAAAAACATGCTGAGGCTAATTGGACTTGATAAACTGTCCATAGGTGTGCGTGTGTATGGTGTGTGAGTGTGCCCTGCAGTGGGTTGGCAGCATCCTAGCTTGTTCCCTGCCTTGTGTCCATAGGCTCCAGACTCCCCCCCCCTCCCCCAACCCTCACAGCAACAGGACAAGCAGTTTCAGAAAATGGATGGATTCAAAACATGATTAAAATTCCAACTGTTCATTTATCCATTTTCCATAACCTTGATTTCAGTCAGCAGCATTCTTCTGTAACTTGTCCAGAGTATTCTTGAATTAAACTAAACCTAAAATCGACAAGTTATTCTGGACAATCTGTTAGATGGATGGAAGAATCGGAGTGGAATCAGTTGGCTGGGGAGTCCCTTACCTTTAACTTTCAAAGTGAATCTCTGAAGAGTCCCCTATAGTAGAGGAGCCTCTTCACCATTACACACAACTGCAAGCTACAACAGCAAACACGCCATGACGAAATGAACACGTTTTTTTTTTTTTATACCACAGTTTTGGTAAATACTATATTTTTATTGCTCCAGAGCCGTCACATAGGTGTTGAATAGCAGCCTAATAGCAATTCTGTTTTAATGCTTTTTAATGTTTTATTAGACATGTTAATATAAAATCCTGTGTGACATTTTATTCATAAATAAGCAGTAACTTTCATCAGCAAGCCCCTGTCTGTTGCTGGTTTATATGGTAACATAACAGACTTGCTGCTTTCAGTGAGTATCCTGACCTGACATTCTCTCCTTTTAGGGACTATATTTTTAAGAGCACATTGGAATATTATTAAATGCTAATTGAAAAAAATAAACCTTGAGTAGTTCATTCTGTTATTTTCTGTTCGTTAGCTATGACATAAGCTTTGAGGTGTGAGGTTATAAGAAAATAATCGACTCCAACTTGGTTAGCGGCCCTCTTCTTCATGTCCAAGTTGTCCTCAATCGTTTTCGTATAACCGCAGACCTCGTGGCGATTTATCCCTTATATTACCCACTGGTCTGACTAAACTCTTCCACTTAGATGCCGGGCAGCATCGCCATTACATGGTCAGGAACCCTTAACCTTCCACTCAGCGGATCTCCTTAACTACAAGAGAAAGCATCTGAACACAGTGTTTAAAACCGATCAGTCCGCTGTCACCCTGTCACTGCATGTTCCAAATCCTGACTGTGTAATTATAACCCTGCTGCCTAAAAGCACAAAGGAACTGAGACACATGTTTCAAAGGCACCGAATATGTATTTGCATAACAAATCTTCACATTCTAATGTCTGTATTACAGCCGTAGTATTACTACTTGCACTCAGTTCTTTATTTATTCCTACAAAAAATATTATATGATGCCCTCAGCTTTCCATCAGTCTCACCATCGGTGTCGAATTCTTGAGAATGCAAGCCAATATCATAAAAATCCACCGGTGTTACCTGAATTTGCTGAACCAGAAAAACGTATGTAGTTATGTCATAGACACTGTTCAGATAATTAATAAATTATGCAGTATTGGTCTGGCTGGCCTGTGCCAGGTTAATTATATTATTATGCTGCTGTTCAGTGAAAATGCAATTCCATGTGATGTCATTATAGTGGCACATGCAATATGCATTTAGCGTTCTGTCATTGGTGACTTTTCCCAGAAAGTCTCACTCAACAGAATAATAAACTTAGAAGAATAAGAGCTTTACATTTTTTTAGCGCCCACTCCCAAATTAAAAAAAAAAAGCACAGTATTTTAGCTTTTGTTTGTACAATCCGTCGAAACAGTGGTCTTTGTTCTAACTGGATCGTTTTGCTTGAAAAACGCCAGTGTACAAAACGTAGGTGTCTGGTACCTCTTTGAATCCGTATGTGTATATCTTAAGCAGTGGTTGAGTTTGCTGGTTTGCTGTAAAATTCTTTGCGCATTTCTCAGCTAATGTTGCTGAAGATCCCCAGAGGGAATGTTGAAAGGGCTGCTGCATCGAACACATCCAGTAGAGATTACAGGAGCATTAGGTCAATTCCCAGAACCACAGGCTAATCTCTCAGATGAATGTTCTTCCCTCAGTCACTAGATAACTGGAAAGAAGCATCCATCAGAACAGACTACCATGACACAATGCTGTCATGCGGAGAGTCCTGCCTGTATGGAGGATAGAGTGTTATGATATCTGCCAAACCGTAATGCAGACACATGGCTCCTGTAGCATGCTCTGAACGTGTGACCAGGAGGCAATGGATAAAATGTGCGGGGGGAAATGGCTATAGTTACGGAGAAAAGGTGTGTGTTTTTGCTTGTGTGTATTAGAGTGAGCAGACCATATGTGAGAACAGTAAACCAGCGCTCAGTGAACCTGTGGTCGACAACAAGATGGCGACAGCAGGGGAGAGAGCAGGACGTGGGATCTAGAAGGATCTCGAAGATGGGTGTATGTCTGTAAGGTCTACGGATGTCCCTCATTCTGTCACATGCTGCCCCCCGCCCCAACAAGTTTCCTATTATCCCTCTTTGCTCACAGGCAGGGGTGGAATTCTTGTGTTTATCTGCACCATCCAGGCCTAGCGTTACCTAGCAACATGACATGGATCATTTAGTTACCCATAATTCATCATCCCCTCAGACCCATTTTTCTGCACTCCTGTGTGCCAGCTCTGTTTAGTGATGCGCCTTTAGAACTCTGCTCCATTCCGCGTCAAATTATCTGTGTGTGTGCATGTGTGTGTGTGTGTGTGCGCGCGCGTGTGGGTGTGCACACCTCGGGCGCCATTTTTTTGCTGTGCTGCTGCAGCTGAGCAACAGTGAAGGGTCTCCTCACAGAACGTTCTAGAAAGCAGCTATGCAGCTGACTCAGATTCTGTTACAGGACATGATGTTCGGTTTGTGGTTCATGGGCAGAAATGACCACAAACAACCACTAGGTGACAACAATAACCATTCGAATAAATCAAGTTTTTAATGGCGCTGACTCACTGCTTCTATTGGGTCAAATTCCAAGCTCTAAGGAATTACTTCACAACATACATTAAAGATATCTGAACTATTGTGGTACAATTATAAGACCTTTCGTGACTATATAACATTTGAATATATAATGACTGTTATGCTAGTGAACAGTTTATTCGTTTCATGATGTTGCAAATTTAAATGAAGCCCAGGATGACTACAGCTTCTGTAGGAGTGGCTTCACTGGAAAGCTGGGGAGGACGTCAGGGACTCCTTGGCATGTCCTGTTCATAGGCAGCACACGTGACAAAACACGTTTTCCCATACTGTCAGTTTGCAGATGCTGGGAGAGGGTCTCCAGACCCACACCCCAGCCTGTACTGCAATGCCAGCCACGGAAAGCTATGATACAAAATTAGTATTCTGAACCTTTTAAGAAAAGCAATGTAAGACTTTCCCAGAATAACACACTCGAACTCCAGCGCCCTCCACGTCTGCTGTTATACCGAGCACACTGCTCACACAGCCTTTACCGTGTGGCTTAGTGTGTGCATGTGTGTTTTTGCTGCTCAGCTTAATGGTACATCTGAATTCAGCCAGGCCAGGGAATGGGGGATTCCCAAAGCCAGTTAACCACACTGGTGTTGCCTACCTCACCTCATCAGCATCATAGAAATGTGAAGATGTCATTGGCTCAGAGTAAAATAAGAAGAGGAAGAGGCGCGTCTGGTCCCCTCCCGCACGAGTAAAATGCTGCACGTCATCAACACACATAGATCGAGAAGGGAGCCAGAGCGCAGCTGTACCCGCCCCGCCCTGCATTCCCACTTCCCGCGGGCCCCCGCGTGTGACTCCTATGTGCCATCACCGCCGTCGTGCCCAAAACGCCCACATGAAGTCACGCCCAGAACTCCGCAGTGCTGCATGTGGGAGGAAGGAGCGTGATCTCCTGATGTGTTTATTTTTCCACCGGGCTTTTCTACACAGGACGCGGTGCGGGGAGGAAGAGACGGGTATCGCCAACAGGGATTCATCTGCTTTTCTTGGATACCGAATCGGCGCTCTGTCACTGAAGGTCATGGTCAAGGTTGACTCCACTTCTCATCTAAATATCGGTCAAATGTAAAAGTCTCAGGATTCAGAAGCCCTGAAAGCAAATAAATATGGGGAAAAACACCATTATGCAGCTTTTCGTTATGCTATAACTTGCACACACTGAGTCATGACGATGGTGTCATTCGCTGGCTACGTATAGCAGCTTGGGAGCAGAGACATGCCCTCGTTTGCTTGGCAATCGCTACCCAGCCTCTTTCTCCATCTCCACACTGCAGTACCGCTTCCCACTGCCAGGAGGCAGTATTGCCTCAGGTCATCTCTCCCACGATTCCTTGCTGCGCTCAGGCAGACTACTTGTGCCCCCTTTTTCTGCTGCCCAATTATTGTGGCCATGGCAACTATCTTGGAATATGGCCTGTAGTCAGAGCTGTTCTATTACCAGGTCATCGCCCGCCAGTCTGTCTCCCCCCCTTGCCTCAGTTCTCCCCCCTCCACCCCCCCAAAGCCCCCCTCTCTCTCTGCCTCTCTTTTCTTGCTTGTCGCTTTGCAGAGAGACCATGTTGCTTGTCATGGCCCTAAGCTAAACCGATAACCATGGCAACCAATTTGAAGCAATTTCAGTAATAGTATGTATTAGCTGTTCCCCAAATTACCCCAGGAAAAAAAAATCATTTTGTTTCTTTTCACACAGAAAAAAACTGTTTTCTGTTTGTGGGTTTCTGAACAATGTTATACAGTATCTTTCCTTTGCATTTTCTTGGATGGCTTTGCACTTGCATTCATTTTACACTCCTTACCGTATAAATGTTATAACCCCTGCCTCTCACAGACACATGTGCATCATTGGCTGTCATTGGCGTCTCCATCGTGCCGCCATCTTGGTTTTCTCCATGCTCCGGGGCGATAACTGACTCCCTCAGATACCTGCACACAAAAACCAAAAAACTCATCTACCTCAGCACACCTTTCCCCCTACTCCGGTTTGACAGCTGCCAAAACCCCGCCAGTCAAGCATGAAATTAGCTAGACTGTCTTTTCCTCAGAATCAGCTTCTATATTTAGCACTCTCTCAGTTCATCCCGTCTTTCCACTCTTTTCCCACTGCCCTGCCTTTTAAAGTGAGTCAAAGAAAGAGGTGCTAGGAATTATGGGTAGGAGACAGAGACGGAACAAAACAGCTCATAGCATGTGATGCCATAAAGGAATTGTAATTAGCTTCCTTGACTAGGAGGAGGTTGTCGTGAAGGCTTAGACTCACTTGTTGGCAAAATACCTTTCAATACAGATTCACAGCCTCCTTATAGCCTCTTATTGGCATACTGGTTAAGCAGCTGGATTCATTCATTAATACTGTTATCGTGTTATTTAGTTAAATTGTCTTCAGTAAACAATCCACATGCATAAATACTATCAATGGCAAATTAAATAACAATTAATTATTGCAAATTCAAATAAAGCTAGAAGACATTTGTCTCACAAGACTAATTTCTTTATTCCGTGTTTAGAACCACCTTACACAGCATTGTCTTTAACCTGTGTATCAGAGTCCTAGAGACTCAGATTCAGGGGAAACAATACAGGTTCCTCTCCAGCCATGGAACAACGGACCACACATTCATATTCTCACAGATGTTCCAGATGTGGCAAACAAGCCTTATACGCTGAAATCCAACTGCAGTTTGTCTTCACATGAAAATCATAAAATCATATTATCCAAGATGATGGTCTCAATGAGCCTGGAGCTGCTTCTGTATGTAACGGCTCGCTTTCCGGGGTCTTTGTCACTGTAGTGGCAGCTGTATTCGGTATTGAAAATGAACTTATTCAGGGAAGAGGCTGGATGCGGGCCGTGCTCCAGTCTCTGGCTTTCATGGGCAGCGTGTCACAGAACAGATTGCTGTTACACTCCGCGTGTCCTTGGACGGAACGTGCCTCTACTCAGTGTGAAGCAACTTGGATGAAAATTAGCACCTTCTCACCAGCTGACTGGATCTGTACAGGTCACGAAGATCCCGATGGTGAAGACCTACTGACTCTTCCATGAACGATCGATATGGGCAGTGAGAGATTAGCCTATTTGAAATGATAGATGTGCTTTGGCCATACTGTGGGTTTTCGGTTGTGGTGGTAAAATCTGAGCATAAATATTATGGTGTTTAAGAATCATTACAATAAGGTCCTACAGAAGAAACAAGCACTAAATAAAGCATTGTTTATATTGACATTAAGAAGGACATTTTGTGATAATAGTAAATATGCCTGAAGAATGTGTTATTACACTGCGCTTGTGAAATGAAATGCTGAGGGAGACGCAGGACCTTTCCTCGTCCTGACTGAGTGTTTGCCCAGCCCTCCTGCCATTTACAGAGCTCTAACCCCCAGCCTGGAGTGGGATGTCCCACACTCCGGTGGCCCTGGGGGGACTCAGAGCTAAATAGCACCATAATATCAGTTTGCAAGGCAAACTAGGACCTTCTGGGCTTCAGGCTTTACACACAAACATGTCGAGATCTGAAAACAATCAGAAAATAAGCCCTGTGGTTGATTCCATCCCCTTGCAAATTAAAAGAAAAGTTGCACCAAAATACAGATGCAGAATTAATATCACGAGATGCAATTAGAGGGAGAACATGAACGTCACACCTGCAGGACTGGGAGTTTGGCTCATGGCCCTGCACGATCTCCCCGTGTCGCATGGTTTTCCTCTCTTAGAACCAAAAACATGCAGCAAAGTGCATGGGCATCACTAAATCGTACATGCTTGTGTGCATGTGCGATGCAATAGCATCTGGTCAAGGGAGTCCTTGGGTTTATGTCCTATACAGTCTGGGATTGGTTCAAGATTCACCATAACCCTGTGCTGGATGAGTGGCATAGAAGATGGATGGATGGATGGGCAGTATGAGAACTGCTAATCATACATTTTATCAAAGGTGCAGTTTCCCTTTAAATCCAGTGTGATTCTGTTTTTATCTCTGCCACACAATATTATTAAAATCAGTCATTTACAACAAATAAGAGAATTTAGACAATAGCAAACAACCAGAAGCAGTTCAAGAACAATGACAATCTAATCATGCCTGTAGGGTGTCGGTATTTACGCTTAAATTTCATCCGACTTGGCGCTGGCGAGATGAGCAGGAGGGATGTGCCGCGATTGCCGGCGGCAGACTCATCCGGCGTCAGCAGCTGTATGAGCATGAAAAGACTCACAGAAAGGAGGAAAGTGCCTGGGTGGGGGCTGGGGGGGGGGGTATCTGGCTAACAGGGGCACCGGTTCACTCCGTTACTGCAGTGATTTCTGGAGCTCCGTAAATGTTCTTTAAAGCTTGCCCGAACAAGTCACCTAGCTCCTTC
>JAODKC010000130.1:1762186-1779086 GCA_026777985.1 Mormyrops attenuatus | reverse complement strand
CGGCCGGGGGGCGGGGCGGGGGGCGGGGGGCCCGGGGGTTGGTGTGATGGAGTATATAATGGCTAGATATTGACAGGTTTGTCTGGGGACTGTTTACAGCTGCCCCGAGTTACCCTAAGGGCATTAAGCGGCACGTGGGGTAAGCAGCAACACCTGGAGGGGTCTGTAAATGCAGAACTTTAACAGGTGACAAGATTAGACATACATGTGAGGAAGCAGGGGAGGGGGTATCATGAAACGTAGGAGCATGCCGCATGTAATATCAGACGTACGGCATTCAAAGGCGGGTTTACTGTCAATGGTGATGCATCGCAAAGTGAAGCCAGCCAGGCAGAGTGAGCACCTGGAATTGTGATCCCATTTCAGAAGAGTCTCTCCTGGCAACAGAGGTCCCCGTGATTTTTTTTTTTTTAACAGCATCTCCTGGAACAACAAAGGAATCAATAGCAGCGACTGTTCAGTTACGGCGTGCGACGGGTGGCTGATAAGCGCCAGGGCTGTCCTGAGTGCGATTGTGCCGCTTGACAATGGCAGTTAATGACGTCCAGGAGAAGGTGGGGGGGGTTGTTAGGGAAGGGGAGATGCACGGCTTTGAAAGGAAACCTACTTCAGCCATGGTCCCAACCAATGGCAAGAGACCTTGGTGTTTTCCAGTCCTGATGGCTGCAATTAAACCGCCGGCTCCACTAAAAGCGGATGTTGCACTGCTGAGCCAAAAAACCTTTCAAACTGGTTTTTTTATGGAGTCAATAGAACAAGCTTTGCATGTCAATGAATCACTCAGTTAGTAGTAGAAATACTGTAGGCAAAGCACACTAGTAAATGTAAGCATTACGCTACGCCCAGCAAGGGTTGGCGGCAAATTTAAGGAAACAGTGAGTTACTGTGTTACATTTTCCCTCACAAAAGTTACACAGGATAATATCATGTTCTCTTTGAAGCGTATGGAGCAGAAGGCATGCATGAAAAAATGGTTTTATTCACAGCCAAGTCGAAAATTCCTGAGGGTAAATTTAATTCAATAAATTTATAGATTTTCAATAAGCCCTTCTGATCTCTTTCAGGTTTTTGTGTGCACAAATAAGCGTCAGCGACGCAAAAGGAATGTAAATGTCAGAAGGGGACAGCAGAGTCTTGGGTGAGCCCGATAAAAGTAATTTCCATTGTTACTGCGCAGTGTGATGGCATAGCACAGCCTGCGGGCAGTGTTTGTTTTTCTGGCAACACACACACACACACACACACATATTGATACTGATACTCCATGCAATTTTGGAAGGGGAATCAGTTGCAACACCTACACCATTAAAATTTCATAGCTACAAAGCAGCTTTACTCAATTCCTGGTGTAACGCTTGCATGCATGAATTAAGGAAGAGACACACACACATACACAGTAGGCTCATTTTCTTCAAATATAATTAATAATGTCTCCCTTACTTTTGAACTTTTGGGTTTGTGTCACTATAATGTTTCCCATGAAAATCAGTCACACAGGTAGCAGGAAAGGAAACAGATTTTTAACATTCAAGTTGCTGGTTCATATCCTAAAATCTGTTCCTGTGAATAATGATATATACCCACAGTTATATATTTGAAAAAGGAAGCTTCTTTGGATGAAAATGTCATCTATGAAGCGTTAATTTGAAAATATTTCATGTAAAACATTCTAGTGGAGTTTGGATTCTGGGGGGCTCTCACCCTTGTTCGCCAGCATCCTCGTACAGTAGTGGCAACTAGGTCTCCAAAAAATTCGCCAGCTAAATATTAAATCTGATAAAGATATTTTCTTATCATCTGTATTCACTGAAATGTTAAAGTGCTGCATTAGTCAGATCAAATAATGTTGCAACATCCAGGGGAAATGGAATAAGGAATATTTTCACTGAGAAAACATCATCACCTGCAATTGTGGTCCAGCCCAGCTGAGCGTGGCCAAGGTCATAGATGGTCATTTCTGTCTTCGTGACGTCACGTTTTCCTGCTGATGAAAAAAAGCACTACCTGAAGTTTCGCTGATTCAGCATAGCTGTGCAGCAACGGCAGAAACCAAAACGTGACCCATGTAGGGCCCTTAGCAACAGCTAAAGACAGTACAATTTACAGGCCCACCAGGCAAAACTGAGCTGAACCTAGTAATGCTGTTTTGGGGTATGGTGTACATCACTGAACGTTATGGATTGAAAATGGATAAATGGCCACAGGGCAAATACTTGGTATCAAGCTAAAATTGAGCTGATGTTCTGTTAAATGTGCCTATTTAAAAACGTTAAAAAACATGAGAGAATAAGGTCAATAAAGGGTCTGCTAACAGTTAAAATGTAATTTGTCTGTATTGTTCGAACTTAATATACATGTGTTTTTTTTCATTTTACATTTATTCGTTTATCTCGTAATAATTTTTAAAGATTGATATCGTTTTGGGTAGATATATTTGAAATGAGTTAATATTTTATTTTATTATTTTTTTTTATTTTTTTTTACAATTATTTAAATTGAAAAAATCCCAGTGCCTGGCGGCTGTTATACTAAAGTCGTGCATTCGCCTTTAGAAAGAACTTTTTTCACATTTTATTGCGGCGAGATGTAATTATCGGATACGTTATCCAAGTAGGCCTACATTTTTAATGCAGTTGATCATTTTTGTTTTTTATTTACTTACCTTCTAGATTAATGAACACTAAATAATCACATACTGTATGTTTTTGAATTCCATATTCATTATCGATGGCGGTAATGGGTCTAATAATAGAAACAGATTGCTTTGCTGATTGAGTCGGTCTCAAGCCGCTAGCCCCGGGGCCATGCTGCTGCGCCCGAGTTTGCGCTGCCCGCAAATAAAATGCGGGGGAAAGGCAATTACAATGTTAATCGGTCACAGCGGGGGAGGCATGCGGTGGGGAGGGTGAAAGGTGATAAAGTGAGTCGAGTCACTTCAGGTTAACAGCGAGCGGCGTCTGGGGAGAAGCCCAGGAACCCGGCAACAGCAACATGCCACTTATCGGCAGGGAAAAGAAAAGTCCCGATACGATCTTTCTTTATCTCTCTCGCTCTGTGTTTCTCTCTCGCTTTCTCTCCCACACACACACACAGACACACACAATCCGATTGCGTTCTGAACAAAAATAAACAGTCCATCGCCATGACTGTAGCATTGACCGTGTCGTGCCATGAAAGCTTTCATGCCTTTATAATCCTTTGTCTGATATTTGGTCAGCCTTTATACGCAGCTGCCTACACAGTGAATTTATGCTTGTGTATGCTTTCTGACAGGACGGATGGCGCAAACGTGTGTGCTTAAATGGCTGCACTGACTGGTTGGCAAAGCGGCAGTGCAACGTTTATTAGCCGGCCTACCACAAACCACTTCATACACCCCTCCTGGGGCCTCATAATAAGCCATTAAACAGGCGCATTAGGATAAATGAAAAGGCTTTTAAGCATTTACCACAAGGCCACCTGGATATCTCTCTGGGGGGAGGAAATGGAGGAAATGTTTGGATGACGTGGAAAGGTCCATTTAAATTTTTGTGGTGGGCTTATTCCGTGTTTGGTCATCTAAAATTGTTCATATATATATGAGCTTTGAACGGTGCTCCTAGTATTACAGTTTATTTTGCATCTACAAGCATGCCTTCAAAACGCGTGTGTGTGATATTTTGTGTTATTAGATTTTGGTGTGTGAAAATTAATAAAATACAGTGTGTGTAGATGAATAAACAAAAATGCTATGTGCATTCAAAGTATCACACGCAGAATGATTTCGGTGAATCTGACAATCACCGCAATTCGCTGCGCGCGCGGCTAATCAGCACAATAATGTCCCGGTGATTGTGATGCTAATGCTAATGCATTCGGAGAGGGGCCGCAGCAAAGGCTTGGCTAATTTCCCTCCCCCGCAGCCCCCTTGAGACGCCGCGTGTCTTTTCAGTTTCGCCTATTAATTGAAGTGTGTTATGTGTTATTTTCCGCCTCGCTGGGTTGTCAAAGCCCCCCAGCCAACGAAGCCAGGCATAGGTTAAAGGAGAGGGGAAGAAACAGAGAAACAAAACGCGGGGAGAAGTGGAATCCCCTCTATTTTAGTGAATCGATCTATACAGAAACGAAACTTTTGTTTGTTCATTCGTGGATGCTTACATATAGAATTTAAAAGTCATTCAAAAAACACTCAAAATGAAACAACTGAACTTGTTTTCAAGGATAAGAATTGACAGCCTATGATACAGATCTGTAAGATTCCGACAAGGCAATAGATGACTAATCTCATGTGTTATTGTAGTATTTTCACTCACACGGGATAGTAGATACAATACAGATTGGTTACTTGCTGTCAATTATTATTTTTTTTAGAGTTACTGCAGTGTACATTTTAATCTGGTTATTTTCTGATATCCAACGCAACAGTCACTCCGTCAAACGGCAGTATATGGGATGTAAATAACGTCGACATTAATGCTGCAGCCAGAATCTATGCCGTAGCAAACACAGCTGCCGGAACACCTTTCAGAATGTAGGACAATCCTTTCTGAGAAGAAAAGAAAATGGCTCTGAAGACTGCAACACAAACACAAATTTGCACATTGCTTAATCTTCCAATAATCATGCATTTGAATTTTAGGTTTGTGGTAAATCTGCGTACACCCAAATTTATTATAATATACCATATACCATATATATAGCCTATATGTAACAAAACTATGAACTCACTTATGGTATATTATAATAAATTTGGGTGTATATATATATAGTTACACACACACACAATCTCTGCAGCTTAGTAAGTGACGCGATATGTGTGAAGCTAATTAATTATCATTCTCTAGTTCGGAGAGACACCGAGCCTGCCAGCCGTGCTCAAATTCACCCAAGTGTGTAATGGGAAAGGGGGCAGAGCAGGCTGTGAGCAAAAGAGGGCAGAGGAAACGGAGAATGAAGGGTTGGCGAGAAAGGGATCAGATTGGCTATGGTTATGATTGGCATTAAAACACAAAACATGGCTTGCAGACCGTAATCAGAATACCCCGCGCGTTGTCGCAGCACCTTAGATGCATGTCTCTTGTGATAACGTGCCTCGTGAGGAAAAAGGACACCGAGAAGGACAAGCGGACAACGGCTTGATTGACTGAAGTCAGTAATCTGTAGTCAGTCTCTATAGGTTGGTGACAACAATGTGCAGAGAATCCTCCCAGGACCAGACAGCTGACCCGCACTGCCCTCGCTGATAGGTAATAAACTCTGCGCAATGAGCGAAGAAAATCATCAGTTCCACCCCGGCGAACTGCATCAGCTCTTCGCACCTTTAGTCTAAAATACGATCTCTTGCTGTCACACGAATCTACGGTCAATAATATGTCAGAAGCGAAGATGATCCAACAGCTGTGTACTAGCTAAAATTAGTTTTCTTCAAGTTAAACTAACATGCGTACGGTGATGTGTTAGTATTTAAACGGACATACATATTTACAGCTGAAAGAGCAGGACGTGAAATGTAACTGCTGAATGTAAATAGGCACTTAAAATATCAGTTTGGGGTATTTTTGGGTAGGGGAAATGTACAAACGCCATACGGAGACCGTGTTTGAACCACCCGTCGTTCGTTTTGACATTTTCTGGTCATTTAATTAAAAACTGAAGCAACTGGCTTTGAAATATTACCATTTCAGACACCGTCAAAATAACTAAACCATATACTTTAATTTCCTATTCGGTAAATAATTCCAAAAGCAGACGAATAAACGCATTTCTCTCCATAAGAATAAAAAAGGACAGGACCTGCATGAAAAACGTAGTTTTAATACTGATAGGCTAAATACGCATTTTGTAACAATGTTATGTTATTAAATATTTCATGTCTTGGGATAGTTCATAAAAATGAAAGAACAACAGAAACGGCGTGGGGTTGATGCACGCGCATTAAAAAAAATCCATCTGCGGCTCTCTGGCGGCGTGCGCTGGTGAACAGAGCATCCGAGTGACACTGGCACAGAAGACAAAGAATTAAAGCACTCAAAAGACAGAATCCTGCCGAGCGGTTAATCTCAGTTCGACTTTTTATCCACAATAATCACGCGAACGAGCCCGTCGCAGCGTTCCTAATGACGTTATAGGGAGAGTCATCTTAAACCATGATTACCTATAGTTAGGATCGGTGAGAGAAACCGCAGATGTCTGACAGCGTCCGAAAGCTGTCAAGAAGTGTGAGGTAGGCCTACGTTTTGTGAAGCTGGGATGGGTGCTGTTTTCATTTGTAAGGTTTTATGCTGGGTGACAAAAATGTCACGCGTGAAAGTACATTTATCTACGCTATAGTGCCACAACATTTCATATAAAATTCGGAAAAACGTGACACTATTACAGACATGATTCTAAAATTATACTTACACGATAAGTCAAATTTGCATAATGTTAATTCCAACAGAAATGCTATAAGTACTATTGTTTTGCTTAAATGAAACTATTATTATGATTATGTTGCTATTATTATTATTAATATTATTAGTGCTTTTCATGTACTAGATGGGCTATGTGAATTGATTTCCGACAAAATGTCCTCTGTCTCCAGGTTCTTTCTGCCACGGCGTTCCTTTTCTTTCTGTCATTGTATTATTACGGCGTATTAAATCAGACAGTCGTACGTATCGTAGGGGGTCTGCATTCTGCTGATAACGTTCCGTCCCATTAACCCTTTCGTTAACTACGTAATCATTATTTTTTTCGGCATTTTAGACTACACTGTTCTT
Organism: Mormyrops attenuatus; assembly: GCA_026777985.1. NCBI lineage: Eukaryota > Metazoa > Chordata > Actinopteri > Osteoglossiformes > Mormyridae > Mormyrops > Mormyrops attenuatus. The sequence continues at coordinate 1,772,346 of JAODKC010000130.1, read as the reverse complement.
TGTCAGAGAATGGGTGAACGTTAATCATTGCTAATATAATATGCAAAATGCGTTCGGGAATATTACAGAAGCGAATTACTTATTTAAAAATAAATGCGGTAAAGCCGCACAGGACAGGCGGTGCATCAAAATTTTTCCTTTAAATGACCGGCAGTGCTCTTTTGGTCGCTGTCCCCTGTATGGTGCTGAACAGCGGTGCTGAATTCTGAAATAGCCTACTGGAATGCGCCCCCCCACGCACCCTTTAAAAACATTTCCAAGAGTAAATAGGAATCTGAGTATGCCCGTTAGCAATATCGATGATAAACGACAGAGCAAAATAGTAGTTGCGTAGATAGCTGGAAGGAAGACAAATTAAATAAACGCCGAATGACTGAAAATATGTGTACGGTAAACGTTTCTGTTATCCCAACAACATCATTTTATCATTCTATACAAAACTGTTCATTATTGATGAATAGTTGAAATCGCAGTTTGGGTGTGAAAAAACTTTGATAGTATGTCGTCAGCTTACTTTGTCTAATATTTTGGCATTTTAGCTGTTTTTTGCCGCGCTGTTTGTGTTAAAGACGTATTGCACATAAGTGATTGTGAAAATGATTGTGGGAAAATATTTATCTAAATTGTTATGATCCTGGGCGTCTTTAGGTTCGAACACTGGGGGCTGTAGCCCCGAGTATCTTAGCCCGATGCCAATCTTCCTTCAAGGCCAGGGTAAACTTAGCTAGAAATGCCCCTGGTTCTCACGAAGTAGCCTTTACGGTGACGTATCAAATGAAAATAAAGTAGAATGTCCTCTTCACGATTGAATTAACGCATTAGAGTGTAAACTTGACTTTAAGTTCAAAAAATCAAATGGTGTCATCAATGATCATTTATATTGCTATTAAAAATGTCTGCGCCTTTTAAAGTTTTACAATAAAATTCGAAAACACAAACACATTGCACAGTATTCCGAAGAATACTCAACTGCTTGGTTGGGTGACCTATTAATCTGGACGCGCCAATGGGTGAGGGGCTCATTCTCAATTAGGACGGCATTGTACTGCCAGCCCGTCGGATTCGTGCAAGCACGCGGGCATGCTTCGAAATGTTACGTCTGCGTTACGCAATGGAATCAGACACAAAGGATGTAACCGGTACAGCGTGTACACGGAAAAGAATGGGGAAGAGGACATTTCCTTAAAGATAAACTGCAGCGTATATAACAAACAGTTATATAGAACCTATATAGAACGAAATCATAGTTAATCGTCGGTCTGTGGTAATTACATGTCTCCAATAATCACATCGTTATAAATACAGCATTATGGTTAAAACTAAGGAACTGTACAAAACAGGCTGTGCATTTTCTTTGGGGAAACTCTTTGAAAAAAAAATACTGCGAATATGTAAAATATTTTCGTTACGGGCCTACGTAAATACTACCATATAAATTACAGCACAGGAACACCGGCAATCCAGCAGGGAAATGTCGAAAATGCAAGACTGTATGTTTGCCTTAAAAATATTCAGTCTTGTAAATGTCTATCCAAATCGGTTTTCAAGGTCTTCGGACTTACATCCTCTGTTGTATAAATTTATGCTGTTAAAGTTCTAAGGCATCATTTTAAGGAATAGACGTAAGTAAAATAAAAAACATGTTTTAATGGACATAAATGAGTCCGTGTTGTATACCTTTCTCATTGCATTTCTTGCGATATGTTTAATTTTTTTTTCCTGTGAGAGGAAGTAAATAAAATGAGAAATTAAATTTACATCCAAAGATTAAAAATATCCAATCTACGAGTCTCTCCCACCGACAAATAGAAAAACGGCGGGATAACGAGTCAGACAATTATTACGTGCAATAGTTTTTTTTTTACTTAACGTTTTATATTAAAAAAAAAATATGTCGTTGAAAAGAATGGCATTTATTTATTGGCGTGGAACAAATATAGTAAATGTTTATACCCTCTCCAAATTCTTCATATAGAACCAGATCATAAAATGATCAGTTTTGAGAAATGGAAACGGCCGTATTCTAAGACAAAACTGATACGAGATGGAAGATAACAGCCTTCAACTAACATGGTCGTTCGAAAAATTTGCGTCTTCTTCGCGTCATGAAACCAGAGACTTTAAAAAGCATTTTAAAAAGTGTCATGCACACAACGGGAACAGGAACACTAGAATAAAGGACTGACTGTAGCGTCGGCATTTAAAAAAATCAGTAAGTCAGCCTGTTTAGGGGATGGGTCAGATAGCCTTTTCCGTCTCCTTATATATAAGCAAAGTTATGCGCGACAGGAGCATCAGAATGTCATTGATTGGGTGCTGGAATAAATATATTGCAAATGACTATAGGGTGGAGAGGGTTGTAGTGACAGGAAGCGCCTCCCCCAGAAATGCAGCAAATCTCTCCTCTTTCCAGCAGTCCGGGGTGGCTGCGAGCGGGGGGCTGGAGACGTGCCTCGCAAAGTGGAGTCTTTGCATTGGCAGGCTGATGGTGACACGTGCCTTATCCTCGCCTCCCCCAGGCTCTACGCTACCGCATTGGCATCAGTGACGGCTGAGGGAAACCAACTGTGGGAGCGCTGCCGCTTACGACCATAAGGGAAAACCCAATAAACAAAAATACGACCGATATTAACAAAAAGAAGAAGAAAAGATCTCAAGGTGTCGGCCACTGCAATTACGCGCCATAATTGCTCTCTTTCAGTTGGTTCGTATAGTCTGACTTTGCCATTTACGATTTCTTTGTTTTCGTTCCCAGAGATATACTGTTGAAAACAAGATGCAAGAAGTGGGGGCACACATCTGAAGGTGACATGAAACAGGGGATTACCAAGAAAACGCACTCTTTTCGCAATAGCTGGAGATAACAACTGAAAACTTCAATCCGAAAGGCTTTCGAAGACGTCGGGGTATCATTCGCATGGTGTTACTCTGGATCCGATCTCCAGTTTCAAAAGAAAATTGTAATTAATTATTGAACGCATACATTTACAAAAATAATATATACATTTAAAGTCGGAACCATGGCGACGTTAATCCGAAGCAAGATTTCCAATAAGCTATCCAATGCGGCTAATACGGTGTCCAATAAGTCACAGGCTAAGATGAGCGGAATGTTCGCCAGAATGGGCTTCCAGGCCGCCACCGACGAAGAGGCGCTGGGTTTCGCTGCCTGCGATGATTTGGATTATGACCACAGACAAGGACTGCAGATGGACATTCTCAAGACCGACGAGGTAGGAGGAGAGGGCGGTGGAGACCTGGGCGACGGCACCATCGAAGGGGACAGCCATTACCAGAGAGACGGCACTGGTCCCCCGCCTTCCTCTTCCAAAGACGGTGGGGTATGCGACGAGTTGGGCGGCCAAGACAAACCCAAAATCACAGCCTGGGAAGCAGGCTGGAACGTTACCAACGCAATTCAGGTAAAGACGCGCCGCTGATTAATTTCTGCCAACCAGCTCCTGCACTGTCAAATTTAGCCTGCATTAACTTTCATTATTTTATTTTTATTTTTTGAGCAGCGATCCATTTCGCATTTGTTAGTAACTGTAAATACCAATTAACGTGCATGTTTTAATTACATTAAATTGTAAATTGCATTTGAGGGCGACTAGCATGGCATCGTTTCAAAAAGCCAAGAATTAAAACGTACAGCACAGGAGAGGAAAGAAGACTGTTCACTGTATCCCCTTGAGAAGATTCTGTCTCGGGTCTTATTATCCTACAGTATGAAACCACTTCCTTCAGCATTAATTTTATTTGGAAAATTTCGAGGTACGAATTTTCGATATTGAAATGCTACTAGTTGATTATATGTAAAAATATCTTGCATTATGTTGTTCAGATAAAGAAAATAAGAACTGTTATTCGTTTACTAAAGGCGAACGCAATCAATCGATTCCTGTATATTTAATTAAAAAATTAGACACGACCGATAATTCATAACTGATTTTGCATTTGATTTTAATTATTTGAACTGTGGTAGAGACAACGACACACATTTATAATTTTGTTGAAAAAATTAATTGAACGAAAAAGAAGTTTAAAAAAGGAAAAGAAATTACATAACTAGATTTCTGATACTTAGCATCAACAGTTTCACAACAGAAAAGGTGGAAATATCGAATAAAATAGATATTCTGTCCGTAAAATGCGTATTTGAACGTGACGCCCTTCGCAAGGTCATGCAAAAATTAGTGATTTGAATTTCTTTAAGTGAACAAGAGCTGGAGAATGTGCATGCAACGAAATACTGGCGTTAAGCTTATGAAATGCACATTCCAGCATTTCCAAGAGTTTTTTTCCCTTGGCTGACAATATCGTTCATGAAATGTTCTATTCCTCAGTCTCCGTTCTGTCCTTCGTTCTCTACAACGGCGGTCACCGTTACGTCACGTCGAATCCCCCAGAACCTCAAATATGACGCAAAAAACACACCAGGCAAGCGAGCGGTGCTCTAAGGGCAAAAAAATGGAAATAAATAAATAAATAAATCCTATTTTAATGTAATATCTAATTTAAAAGATAAAATAATATGAAATAAATCCAACTGAAAAGCATTTTCAACAATTTTACTCTTTTAAATCATTGAAATTTGTTGTGTACAAATTTTAGTGAAATTCCAGTGTCACGCTGACTGTTTGCGTCTGCATGTCGCTGTTTCTGTGTTCGTAGGGGATGTTCGTACTGGGGCTGCCGTATGCCATACTCCACGGTGGATACCTCGGATTGTTCCTCATCATATTCGCTGCAGTCGTCTGCTGTTACACTGGAAAAATCTTAATTGCCTGTCTGTACGAAGAGAATGAGGATGGAGAGCTGGTGCGTGTGAGGGACTCTTACGTGGACATCGCCAATGCTTGCTGTGCACCAAGGTTCCCCAGTCTAGGAGGCAGGGTGGTGAACGTGGCCCAGATAATTGAGCTGGTGATGACCTGCATCCTATATGTGGTGGTCAGCGGAAATCTCATGTACAACAGCTTCCCCAGCCTTCCCGTGTCGCAAAAATCCTGGGCCATCATCGCCACGGCCGCGCTCTTGCCGTGTGCCTTTCTCAAGAACCTTAAGGCTGTTTCCAAATTCAGCTTACTCTGCACACTGGCCCATTTCGTCATCAATATCCTTGTCATAGCTTATTGCCTATCCAGGGCCCGAGACTGGGCCTGGGATAAGGTCAAGTTCTACATCGACGTCAAGAAATTCCCCATCTCCATCGGGATCATTGTGTTCAGCTACACATCGCAGATCTTCCTGCCATCGCTGGAGGGGAACATGCAGAAACCCAGCGAGTTCCACTGCATGATGAACTGGACCCACATCGCAGCCTGTGTCCTCAAGGGCCTGTTTGCACTCGTGGCTTACTTGACCTGGGCTGATGCAACCAAGGAGGTCATCACAGACAACCTGCCGTCAACTATACGGGCCGTGGTGAACCTTTTCCTGGTGGCGAAGGCGCTGCTGTCTTACCCGCTGCCGTTCTTTGCCGCAGTAGAGGTCTTGGAGAAATCCCTCTTCCAGGATGGTGGACGGGCAGTCTTCCCAGATTGCTATGGAGGCGATGGACGCCTGAAAGCCTGGGGTCTCTCGCTTCGGTGTGGCTTGGTGGTCTTCACATTGCTCATGGCCATTTATGTTCCACACTTCGCCCTCCTGATGGGTCTCACCGGAAGCCTGACTGGAGCCGGCTTGTGCTTTCTGCTTCCCAGCCTCTTTCATTTGAAGCTTCTCTGGAGGAAGCTCCTGTGGCACCAAGTCTTCTTCGATGTCGCTATATTTGTAATAGGGGGTATATGCAGTATTTCTGGCTTCATTCATTCAATGGAGGGCCTCATAGAGGCGTACAAGTATAATATACAAGATTAACAAGGACTGGTTGAAAACATCACTGAAAATAATGCTATCACAGGTTTGCGCCCCTCATGTGCTGAACCCCCACGGCAATTCACAAGTGGCACACGCAAATTCGCACACAAACATGCACAATATCTATAAAAAATGATTCTCCTTGGATTTTCAGTTGAGAGAAGGGTTTACAACTAAGGAATGCAAATTGTGAAACGTGCTTATGAAACTACACTTTGGAACAGGCATAATTCATCTTTGCATCGTCATATTAGTTGTTATTTTCATGAAACATTCTACCTGATGCAGCACTGAACTGTGAACGTTGAGAAAAAAAATGATGTCACAAGTCACATGATGCTATATTATAATTAAATGGGCGTTGACATAATGGTAACTTTCTGATCTTTACACTCAAATAGAGATCAGATTTGTGTTAATATTATTTCCAAGTCATTTGGGTTTTTGTACTTCCCAAATCGAAATTAAGGCAATAAAATCAGACAGGCAAGATTATTCTATATTAATGCTAGTTACAGATGTATTTATAAAGAGGCTGAAGATTTGAGAAGGCCATCATATTTGTAAATAATAATTTTGAAAATTGTAAGGAAAAATACATAGATGGTTGTTGATCTTTTCTTCTAAAAAACAGCTGCGGTTGTCAAGCCCTTCAGACCAGAAATATAGAATGAATATATTAGCCAAATGAGAAATCAAACTGAATTCTATGATTTTAGAATGTTACATAGCTCAATTGTGCAATCTGTCCTTCTGATAATTGTAATGAGGACCGTGATCATTGCACGCTATTTTTATTAAGAGGAAATAATATAGACAAACGTGAACTATGCATCTTCAATCTTCATGTATTTCAAACTAAACTGAAAAATATCCAGCAGGAAACCAATCAACACCCAGAATTTTACTTAGTGTAAAGTACTGGAGAAAGCAGTAGTGAATTCTTTAGATTGTCAATTTTTATATACTTTGAATAAGTATATAAATAATGAAGTAACTAACAAAAGAATATATGATATAATTAATACTAGAAAATATCCCTTCAATAAGCTATTACTGAAGAATTATTACACCCCTTTCGCCCCAGGTGGAAAAAGAGGAAATTAAAAACAGAGGTAGTATTTTAAAACATTTAATAACTTACGAGAACCTTAAGATAAAAGAATTTTATCATAAACTCGTCTACGAATAGAATGTCCTATCCGACATATATTCTCGCTCCAGTTCCGTATGCATTTTTCCAGTCAACAAGATGAACTTAAATATTTAATGTTCCGTAATTCAATTGTTTGGGTCATAAATTCTGAAGTTTAATTTTAAAAATGAAGAAATGAGAACATTTTTTCATTCTGTGCAATCCAACAGGTCCCGTGGAATTGTTATAAGCCGTATGTGTAGTGTTATTGTGGTTTCAAAAAGATGGAATGTATATCACAAAAATCGTAAACATATATTGTGAAAATAAATATATTGAAAAATAAACGTGAACTAATATTGTACTTACTGTGTTTTGTTTGTGTGACGACAACGGAATCGGTAAGAGATCTGTATTTTTCTTATATAAATAGAATAAAATCTGAAAAATTATATGGAGAAGAAAGATTTATTTTTTTACTTGAGCAGGACCTTGTTTCAAAAGTGTCATCGTCGTGGTGATAACGCAAACAGCGCAACGTTCGCGGCGGATTTTGAACAAGTGAAAGGGGAACTGATGAAAATGCGATCAACCATAAATGTCAGCATTTCACAATACCAAATATGGACCAAGACAATAATTCAGGTAGGGTCGTGGTGTTTAAATACTCGAAAAACTGAGTATTTCTGTGTATTGAGATTGTATATAAAGACGGAATGGAGATAATCAAAGGGCAAACGTGGCGCCAACCAGTAAATCCGTGTATATTTGTAATTAAACATCTAGCATAACTTTTGTGTTAACGTGTTCTTTATCAGCACCTTTCAGGCGGGGATTCTCTGCCCAATGGCAGCTAATTCATATGCCAGATAAGAAGGATTTCCTTCTGGAGCGCCGATTTAGATTTTATCAGTTGTGAAATCATGAACGGATGAATGAGCAGTCCTGCTTGTACGAAATAAACCATTCATATGGCCCGGTATTTTTATGCACCACATGCCATATTTTATTAGTCCAAAACCGTTGCACGACTAAAGTTAATTATGTCCCATTGAACATGGAACAATAAGCATCCCCTTTTATGAACAATCTACATTATAATATTCAATAGGATTCTCTATCGAAGACTGTTCAGAATGTGGATATATTAAATTCAAATACCTTATTTTTGAAGAAGCGCAGATATATATTATAGTATATCTGCTTTACACTAAAAAGTTCTTGAAAAACATTTGTGTATTTGGTTAGAGTCCCGTCCTGAAGTAAACAAGCAAACGCTTGGGTGGAGGTATGGTGATACATGATTCCGAAATAGAATATATATTCTGACTGCAACGGTAGACACGTTAATAGTTCCAATGCACAAAAAAACGGCTCTTACAGACTTTTTTACTGTTGACAGGCCTGACACCTGTTTCATATAGTAGGCAAATGACTTCTGCACATTATGTGTCGACATCTGGACTGAAATGCGGACTGATTTTACCGACGAGCACAGTCATATGACCACCGGCAAAGTTTTCATTTCCTTAGAAACTGTTACAAACGGCATGCTCGAGCTTAAGAAAATCGCATTAGAATAAAAATGACCCTATGTTAAAAAGTTACCACATTTTAACATGTTTTATATGAATTAGTTGTATAAGCCTGTTTAGTAGGCTATGTGGAATGCCAAACGCGCAATGCTATCGTAAAGTTTAAGACAAAAAAATCATTATATATTTAAAGAGTTATTTGGGCAGGATGCACACAAACATGATACATTTACTGGATTTTAATTGTTTTTTATTTTAAGCAGATTTACTACATTCCGATTTATTTGTAAGTAATGATGTTTTAAATCTAATTAGCATTTTCTTGCGCTGACATTTATTCCACCCACCTCGACATGGATTGGAAATGAAAGAAAAAAACCGCGGCACAGTATCGTGTTAATATTTTGAGTGAAAACTGTTACAAACGTGGTATATTGCCAAATGCATTCATGCAGGAAATAATACAGTTTAAGAAGCGTAAATGTGTAATAAGGGTGTCAAAAACCAGGGAAATAAATGTAGCTTTTATATATTCTTAATAATATTCGTAATGTTAAACATATAGTTATATAACCAAAGCTGTGTGCAAATATATAAATAACGTTATGTCATATAATCAAAATCAAAAATATTCAGCTGAGAAGAACACAAATAACCTGTAAAGAGGAGTTGATGTGCAGTGGAAAGGAGGGAGGGCACCGGGGGTAGGACGTCTCTGTCATCTTAATTAAGCTCCTCGCGGAAGATTCCAGGGAGCCAAGTCGTAACCAGCTGGGAGTGAGAAAGCCATTTCGCGGCTTGATGGAGCAGGTCACGTGGCGTTGTTCGGCATTTGCTTCATGTACATCATCTATACCAGTGTCTCTCAAACCAGTCCTGGGGGACCACTAGGCGGTCCGCGTTTCTGCTCTCTCCCAATTCCCTAGGAGTAGGACTGCTTTGAGAAACACTGATTTATACCACAGTGTTTAGGGTATTGGATCAGTGATCATTATAAACAAACAGATAGATAGATAGATAATTGTGGCATAATGCTGTCCATTATGAGAAGAGAATGTATAATAAAATATAGTACAGAAAGAAAGGTTTTTAATAATTAATGCTTTGAAAATGGCTAGGAAAAAGTTTAGGATATCAACTAAAATCAAAGATTTGCTGAAAACGATAAATAGCAGAAGCATCTTAATCTCATAATCTTAATCTATAAAACTTTTTGGCTTTTGTGCTGCTTCCTCAGGTAAACAAGATTCAAGATTATTTACCCTTTCATACCGGTGTTTGAGGTAAAATACCCTTATGCCCCTAGATGGAGGTGTTATACAAGGTACCATACATTAGGCTATTTAAACATTACACAATAACATGTGTAAGGTACCATAACAGGTTATACTTAAAGGATATACTGAACTGTACTAAAATTGTTATTAATTCTGCAATGTAGACAACAAGTGTAGCTGCTAACTGACTTTGGATGGGGGATGTGCTGTTTTTTTAATTTTTTGAATTTAGGAACATGTCATTTGAACATGGAAACACATTTAACAGAATTTAGAAATGGATAGGGGCGCCCCCCCCCCCCCCCCCCCCCCCCCCCGGGGGGCGGGGGCCACGAGGCAAGACACACGGCC
>JAODKC010000130.1:1740710-1762086 GCA_026777985.1 Mormyrops attenuatus | reverse complement strand
TTTTTTTATTTTTTTTAATTTAGGAAAATGTAATTTGAACTTGGAAACAATTTTAAACTATTTTATAAATGGATACCCCCCCCCCCCCACACACACACACCCCAAATGTGTTCCCTAAAACAAATGAAAATACAATCATCATAGTCACGGCTGGGGTGCAAAAACACTTATGGTAAACAGGAGAGTGGATTACACAATTTTTATTTTAAAAAGAAACATGGACCCCCACCATGTGAAAAATAATCCATGCAGTGATTCTCAGCTGGTTCAAGTCTGAGTGACCGATGAACGTTGAATTTGACCAGTTCTGTCTCTGAACAAGTAGAGACGAAGAGCATCATGTTCTGTGTTAGTGAGGTAATATATTAAATGGAACCATGAAATTGGATTGTAACGCATCAGTGTATTTATTCTTATGTCTTACAGACAGTCCCCCAGATTGATGTGGTGGTGCAGTGGTTAGCAGTGGTGGTGCAGTGGTTAGTACTGTCATCTCATGTCTCTGGGACTGGGATTCAAGTCTCCACCCTCGCTTTCCATATGTGGAAACACATGCAGTCCTCTGGGTGCTGTGATTCTCCCCACAGTCCAAAAACATACCAAGGTGTGTGGAACTTATTAAACTGTTTGTAGGTGTGAGTGTACCCTGCAATGGGTTGTTCCCTGCCTTGTGCCCATAGACTGCAGAACCCCATGACACTGAATAGGACAAAGAGGGACAGAAAGTGGATGGATGAGACGAGGTTTTCAGTTTAATTTGTGCTTGTCTCCTACCACTAATAAAGCTGAGTTTAGACGCGTTACCCTCAATAATCTGGTCCTGGTTACATTCTCGATAAAAAAAAAAATCATTTTTGCATAGAAACTGATTTTGTGTCTGGCAGCTTAGGACCTCTTATAGCTAATGGCATGGGACAAAGTTTGACATCGGTAGGAACACAACTTAGTACAACTATATGTTTACTTGGGGGGTCGAATGAAGCCAAATTAAATATTGGGGGAGTCACAACCCCAGGTTCCTACGCCCATGTTTATAGCTAAAACAATCGATCACGCTATTCAGAAATCAGTTAAGAATATAAGGCAGAACCTCTGAAATGCGGCAAATACTTCTATCTTGTGACGATGATGACGATCCAACCATCCATCCGTTTTCTGAAACTGATTATCTCATTCAGGGTTGCAAGGCAGGGAACAACCAAGGATGGGGCGCCAACAAGGATGATGATGTCGATGAGGATGATGATGAGTTAAATATTAGTTCAGACTTCGACAAAGAAGAACAATACTTTCATTCCAAACGACCGAAATCATTGCGGGTACCTTTCAGAACACAAAACAATCGGCCGCATGTGAAGTCCGGAGTAGACGATGTGTATCAGCTCAGTGTCGTCACACAATTTTAAGGGTCAAGGAAGGTTGTGTGTTTAAAAATACACTTAACAGAGCTGGTGGTTAATTAATTAAGCGATGTCCGATTTTTTTTATTTATTGAAGAAGACGGTTACGTCTCCCTTTAGACCATTAAGTGACAGTCTGTACAGACCGTGGTGCAACACCGCCGCCGCGTGGCCATATTTGAGATTACGAAATGTTTTTTATGAATAAAACTGATTGAATATAATTTCTCAGAAACCTTAAGATAAAAAACGTACATCTTCCGTCGCTTTCAATTGTTGTTACATAGCTATACGTAAAATTCAAATTCTACAACACGTCGTAACCAGTTGTACTTAAAACTAATACAGTCCAAATAAGTAGAGGTGCAGTACAAAGTAACAAAGCCTTTTATAATAGGCTGTATTACATAAAAATAACAAGTGTGATTCTGTACAGACCTATTAACAAGAGTCTCACTGCTATATGTTACGGTAGGTCAGGGCCGCCCCCCCCCGTAGGCAACCGACCAGGGCGCCGTTTGATTAGCGCAAAAGAGCGAGTGAAAAAAAATCAAAAGGAATGTCTGTGGTTATACTAATGACATTAGTTATTTACATTAGTTTTAATATTGCACCGTTTTCTTGTGAAAAGCTAGCAGCCAGATACCCAGTGCTACTGAAATATTTCCAGTATAAATGAACTGACAATATTTGTTGTCTGCTGCTCTCGAAGTAATCTTGCCTAAGACAGCAGAACACCCAGAGCCAGCATTGGAGGCGGCAGCCATGCCGTGACTATGTGCTTGATTTGGGCCGCCATCATTTTTAAGTTTTTCTGCTAGCAGTTGATTTACACCAGGAAAACCAGATCAGTTTCCACCCAATTGTAATAGTATATGAACTTAAGCAATTAAGAGCTGAGGTAGGAACACGACGCATAAAGCTGATTCTGAGGTAGGAACACTTGACACACACCTTGTACAGTGGCTGGGATTCATGTATTAAGCTGCTCATTTGTTACAAGCCTTTATGTGTATTAATGATTGACTGCTCTTCGAAGGTACCTTACTGGCACGCCCCAGCAGGCATGGCTGAGGTCCATTAAGCAGTCAGATCTTGCATGCTTTTGTTACAAAATATACAGCATACTCTTCTTTCATTAGACCAAAAAGTAAGTATTTCTCTGCAGTTGCCTCCAGGGCAAGATGAGCGAGACGGTGCCCAGGGCAGCATCTTCTGAGGGGGCTCTGACTGAGCTCAGGAGCCAAACCGCCCCCCTGGCTTGACAAGCTTAATCATGGCTGGCTGGGGGGGGGTGTGGAAGTCAGCTTGTATATAGTGCCACTTGGGCTTCAACAGCAACTGCCGTTCACAACACCTTCATGTAAGATTTAAGTTTATTCATTGACCGCCCCCCCCCCCCCCAAGGTATTGGCTCTAATCCCCCTTCAGGTGCCGCTTATGATTTTAATCACAGAGGATAAAGACGTCCAACACTAAAATAAATGGTAAAGATACAAACAGGCAAACTCTCTCTCTGCCTATTTGTATTTGGACAATCACCTGTGTAACTGGGTCACTTCTAGTATCGCAATAGATTTCCTGATTTCCAGTATTTTGACCAATGAAGGATCTGTGAAGTGATTTAAATTATTTAGAAAGTTACACATTTATTTATAATTTATAAAGTTAATGTATGGATTAAAAATGCAACTTCCAAACTGCAAAACTTAAGCAGCAAAATGGAATTACCTATCCTCAATGTACAACACGGTTCAGGGACGCCGTGGTAGGAGTTTAAAAGAAAGGCCCCAAAACATATGCAGTGAATCTGATGAACTATGTCCTTTTTACAGTTAAAAATCAACGGCATGTCTAAAGAAAGTAGAGTACAACAGAAGAACACGAACACCAACACTTTACAAGTTTTTCAAGCAATTGCCATTGAAACAGTCTGAGCCAAATCCCAGTCACACCTGGTCAATGCCGTCGGTCAGACTCATGACCAGTTTCAGCCTTGACGAGAGTTTAAGCATCATACTGACTGCAGCTCCAAACAGCTGTGATCAGCATGTCGGGGTAGGCTGCGCGGGCTGGGGAGTTGGGGGCATGTAGGTGGGCTTCTTCGTAGAGTTTTCCACCACCCACGGGTGGCCCAGCACCCCGTGGATAGGGAGCCTGTGCAAAGGATTGTGTTTCAGCAGTTTGTTGATCAGGTCTTGAGCTCCTGGGCTGACATGCGCAGGGAAATTAAACTCCACCTGTGTTGAAAGGAAAAACCAGAAAGTCTAAAGCAGGGGAGCTCGTTTGGTTTGAGTTCCAAGAAACACATGCAAACACTTAAGGCAACCTGAGAACTACATACCCTTGATATTTTGCGATAGGTCTCCTCGTGGCTTTTTGTCTCAAAGGCTGGCTTCCCAACAAGAAACTCGTAGCAGAGAACTCCTAAACTCCACAGATCCACCTTCTCATCATGAGTCCTCCCTTCGATCATTTCAGGTGGCAGATAATCCAAAGTGCCACATAAAGTTGACCTCCTAAAAAAAAAAAAAGAAAAAGAAAAATATCAGATGTGGATTTCTCCAAGATGTTGTTTCCCAAAATTTGAATTCTTTGACTTGCAATGTTTTCTAGCAGCAAATTAAGGGGAACTGATTTAACACAAACAAAAAAAAATGGTTTACAAAAAAGGTTTTTAAATCTTCTGTACACTCTGCATGCTGACATCAACATTATCACTTTGGTGAACACTTACCAAAGAAACTAGGTGGAAAAATCATTTTTAAAAACTTTGAACTTATCTTAAAATTGTGTTGTCTACACAGTGCCCTCTGGTTAAAGGGGAGGAGGAATCAGATGTCAGGAAAATGAACACATTACCTGGAGGAAGGAGTGTGGACAGACCAGCCGAAGTCGGCTATTTTTATCTCCCCATTGGCACCGAGGAGTATGTTTTCTGGCTTTATGTCCCGATGTATCACCTTTTTGGAATGACAATACTGAAGGGCGTCTGACAGCTCTGTGATGTACTACAAAAAGGAGGAGTTACAAAAAAAAAAAAAAAAAAAAACGAAATCACAGAGTTACACTTACACGCATCTCCACACCTAGCTTACAATCATTAAAAACCTTCAATGTATATAATAGAAAAACAAAACCAAAAATAAGCAGCTGAGATAAGTCGTTAGAAATCTCGCAGTAGACAAATCTGTTTTTTTTCTGGTGAAATACACTACAAAATCTGCAGTGTATTGTTAAATGGTGGAATTAGTAACACCATAGTGATACATAATGCAATATCAAAGCAATTTAATCAATTTCTGCATAATTTAGCATTCCTATAACAATTTAGTGCAAATTTAGCAGTAACACAACAATATATATCAATTATACACTACAATGTAACATTACAATGTACCAACACTGAATCTCTGGATCTTACTGTGGCAGTTCGCTGCTCATCAAAGCGGCCACAGCGCTGAAGCTCACTGTACAATTCTCCCTTGGGTGCAAACTCAAGGATGAGGTAAACACGGGAAGAGTCATGGAAATAACCATAGAGACGCAGGATGTTTGGATGCCTAAGGAGTGGATGGGGGAGGAACAGTTGATTAAATGGGAAATCTACAATGTAACCTTTAAGATCAGCCATAATTTTACTTGGTTTTCACCTGAGGTTATTTGACTTATTTCGGGATATTTAACGCAACTTGCATATACAGATTCTCCTCAGCATACGAGGGGGTTATGTTCCCACATACCCAACGCAAGTGGAAAATATCCTAAGCAAATAACTAACTAGTTACTGAATTTAAAAAAGTTAAGATGATTAACATTAAACTTTTCTGACAGGGGAAAAATTCAATATATTGATACACACAATATGAGCTGTTTACACTCGCAATCGCTACAGAGACCGGAAGTGAAGCTGCCTGGATGCTGACATTGTCCAGCATCAGTAGAAACAGCGTATGGACAGCCCGTGAAGAGATCGATATTCAAAGCTGGCTACACATCACTACTGCAACGTCATAAAGTCTAATAAGTCAAACCACCGTAAACTAAAGAACGTCTGTACTTCATATCAAGACCTATGTATTCCCATACATATTCAATTTTCAATATACAGTAGATCAGGGCTCACCAACATGGTGCCGCCAAGGACCACATGAGTCGCCAACAGACCTGTTCTAAAAATAGCACGACTCACCAGTGAGCAGCATCTAAAATTTAATTTTATCCTGTTGCTATTCTTCTTTAATCACATTTGCATTTATATATGATTTGAAAATGGCAATATCTAGAAAAAAAAGCATTTAAAAATGTTTATACATGATTTAAGAAAAGTGTATCAAAATGGTAACCCTTCGCATGGCTCAGTACCCATGAAGAAGCTCAATTTCAAAAATGCTGGGGACCCCTGCAATAGAGGAGCTGAAAGACACCATGATAGCTAGCCATAGTAGTACAAAGTATTACATTGGTTTTGAAAACGGCATATTAATACTTATGTCATGCAGCATTTCCCCAAGAACAGCCCTCACTGCACTCAGACACCTACCTAAGGTGGGCCTGGATCTCCACCTCTCTCCTGAGCTGATGCTCCACACCAGCCTTCTCCAGCTGCTGCTTGAAGAGGACCTTCAGGGCCAGGATGAACATTGACTGACGTTCTCTTGCCAGATACACGTTACCAAACTTGCCTTTGCCCAAGGGACGCCCAATATCAAAGTTATCCAAGCTCCACGGTTTCCTAGGGATGCGAGGCGTGAACATTTACAATCAGTATCGCACTATAACAACCTACACTCCAGAACAACCCTCAAATCAAACCTAATCCCACCCTGCGGAAGTCAACTTCAAAAAGCTGTAGATATGGCACATGGTGGTTCTTACTGAACGTCTGAAAACTCAAGTGTCACAAAATTCCCAGCTACACAACAGATCAAACAGATGATGAATTTAAGGATATATATGGCACCGATACCACCAAGCAATAACCACCATGATGTACATCAACATCTAAACACCAGCCTGATAGAAACCCTGAAAACTTGACAGCTCATAAAAGAATTACTCTTTTTAAAAACTAAAATAATAAATCTCTTACTTTGCAGTCTCTGTTGATTCCGCAGTCCCAAGTTTATCTGTGATTTCAAATAAAAATTACATATTTTATTCTTCTTTTCAATCTTCCCAAACCCACCACAGGGTTAAATGCATAAACACTCAGGCATCTTTGGTTCTTTCACGCGGAGTTTCATTACCGTACCTGATGCCTTCTCCTTCGCAGAAGTGCTCACGCTCTTGCTGGGATCTGGAGCGGCGGCGTCCTTCCTGCTCGGCTCGTTCTTACTTTGAGCCTGACGCACGGGGGTGTTCTGCTCACCGGCCTTGCTGCTCGGAGCGCACGGCGCATATTTCTGCTGCCCGATGGGACGCTGTACGCGCTGCGGCCCATTGGATGTACCCAGAACCCGCTGAGGCTGCGCTATTGCGGACCTGTGGGAGCTCTGCGATATGGGAACTCTCCTCGGTACCTCACTGCTGGCCTTTAGAGGAAAGTTTAAGTCTATTAACGATCATATTTAACGTACATCCATATTCCAAGCCAGCATGCGACATAGTATAGTAAGATATTTAGTGCCATTTATATGGATACAATAACTGCACCAAATCACATCTGGAAAATTAAAGGGCACCATAGATGCCGACCATATAACAAATTTATTTCACTTATGAAACCTTTAATCACTCAGAGAACCCCGTTTATAAGTTAAGGCTTAAGACGGGCCAAGCGTTATTCCGGCGGCCATGTTAAGAAGTCACCCACCATCTTTCCACCTGAATTTGTCTGGCTTTTCAGGTCCTGTATTGTCTTTATCCTTGCAGCATCCATCATACCTAATGCGGTTATAGAATCAAAAGAGATCGTTGAAAAACCATGTTTTAGCCTGTCAAAACAATAACTATCAAGCAAATTAAACAAAAAGCGCCGGTAACACAGCCACCTCCCAGTTGAATTCACACGACATTGTTCAGTATACCACATAAAGCAGTTTGTTCTAATAAGATGAATATTATTTCTTATGCGGAGGTCGAAACTTCTGCAATATTCAGTGAAGCAGTCGGATTAATGTTCTACTTTACTTCTTACGACAAAACATCTGATCGAATAAGGGAATGATTAGCTTAGATGCTAAGCTAACGGAGTCAATTGCGGAAACCAGTTTAGACGTTAACATCTGTAAACGTTAAGACATCATCGGGCGGGACCTATGAGGAAAATTCGATTTTAAAGTTAGTTTCGATGTTAACTAGCCGACACTCTTAAGTTAGTAGCCGATACGTGTGACCTTCCCAGCTCTGACTGCTAAGCTAAGCTAAGCTAAGCGAAGCTAAACTGGTATTTCTATCCGCAGACAACGTAATTAGCATTAGCTTATAATATAATGAAAACAAACATGCTTGTACTTACAATGGCTTAATTTTAATTTAAGAACTTTTTGAATTGTTGACTGGGTTTCACCGAAATTGATGAGAGGTTGACCATCAGCCCAAAAGCTCAAGGCTCTCTCCGGAGTTTAAATTCAAAAATCCCTCTGCCATTCGCCTTTAAACCCAATCTGGGTTTTGATTGGCTCTGGCTGCGATTTCCGGGCTTCTCATTGGCCATGCGTGTCGTGACGTAACCCAAAAGCTATTCGCCTTTGGTTATTCCAAGGAAGCTGCTCAGTGTGTTGATTTTCTCCCCGTAGCCACAATATCTTAACCGTTCAATTAACATTATTGTGATGGTATATTTTAATGGTCGGTGTACCGTTATTGCTCACAGTAATGCCTACAGACATGTAAATATATGTATGTAAAAATACACGTACTACTAAAATTAAATGGGTCAGATGAACCGTCCTTGAGTTAATATCATACAAACTACTACTTCTTATCAGTGTGGCAGGGGAATCGACTTTTCCCCGTCGCTTTCTTGAGAGTACAGCACGTAAATTGTCAGTTTTTTAGGCACAGGATGTCAAGAAATAAACACGAGAGGAATACTGTAAAACTTCAGTTTATTTCAGAAACAGCCGCTATTGACACGTGCATTGATTTGGTTGGTCTCCGCGGCCACATCTCACCGGATGAGTCAGAAAAGCAGCAAGTATTCATGTATCATCACTTTACACCAGGTGGGGGCGTCTTTGGCACCGTTCAACACAACTCCAAAACATTTTCCTAAATTGACGATTTTAGCCAAAAGAAAAGAGGAGTCTGAACTGGAATTAAAAAACATCACTGCACTACTACATTAAATAATGTAGTTTTACGAAATTGACATGGGCAACATACACTAGCAGGCATTCCATCTAAAAGTACTGCTTTAAGTGCTGAATTAAGGTCAGTGCAGTTTAGAGGTCTATTCCATGATATTTTAAATAACAACACCCCCGTGTCCAAACTGTGTTTGGACAATCTGTAACATAAAAACGTATTATTTCAATAACAGCAGAGTATTCAAGACCGGTAGCATCCAAAGTTCACTTATGAACAAAACAATATACCAGAATACAATGTTGATTCGCAATAAGCTGCCAACATGTATCATTAATTACTGGTAATAACTCCGGATCTACATTAGAACTACATATAAACTATTACATGTACCAGTCATTTAAGTGAAGTGAATCAAGCAGAACAGAACACACATTCGTTATCGCCTCTGAAGGAGATGCACACAAGTCACTTCCATTGCTATATAAATAAATAAATTATTTTGTATCATCAGAATAGCAGGAATTGCCACGATATGACAAAAAGAGCTGGCAAAATGTACCTGCATTTCTGCGTCCCAGCACTCACACAACTGAGAATATAAAGGAACTTGTCTACTGTCCATCATTTTCGGTCATTGTGCGGATAAATGCTTTAAGCTGTCCCCAATATGCTGTAGTATTATGTTAAAAGTTTTAAAGAAATTTAAAAAGTTCTACATTAGTAGCATAACTGGAAAAAAGCAAACTTCCTATTGCTCTCACTTCTACGAGTGTTAGTCGTTTACTTTTCCTAGTCACCAAAGCTACATAAGAAAAAAAAAATCTTATGTTGTTCTTATCAAACACAAGGACTTAAAAATGTAAGAGAACGGAAACTGCATATGAACATGAGATCCATGTGATATCTCGGCATAGCGTCAGAGGACCACCGCAAACGCACGAGAACACCAAACACACGCCTTCCCAGGAATGTTCTGGAAAACCGCACGTTTATTTTACACTCGGTCCTTTACAAACTTCCTCGTCGTATCCCTCCACGCCGTATCAATACGAGCAGAGAGGCCAAAAGCTACCCCCTAAGCGGTTTCACAGCGTTTGAGATGGTCCTCTGTAAACCGGAAGGAACCCCCACAAATCAGGATTTCCTTTGTTAAACATGTTCCCTTCATTTCAGCTTGTACTTTGAAAATAAAATATTATTAATTATAATAGAAATTTACAGTACTTGACATTCAAGTGCAGAGATACTTGCCTAGGCAACCAAGCAAGTGTGGTATATGCTGCAGGCACGGCAGACAAAGACACAGCACTGGGAACCAGTCAGACAGAGACAGCTCACATGGGGCCTGACAGAGGTGTTCATTCAGGATCTAGCTTATGCACATCTTCATTGCAATGTTGTCAATGCATTTAATGGCATGCAAAAATGCAACCATGTGCTGGCTTAACAAAGATGCCCACTTGTTTTCACTAAGCACCTCATCAAGACCACTTTTTCCCCTCCGTCATATCTGAAGCAATGCCAAGATACAAGCCGCGTATCCTGTCGCCGAGCCCCCAGTGCTATGTCAGAGTCTGATTGCCCAGTAATAAATACTGCCCGTCTCCCTCAGCATCGCCCAGCACATCAGACGAAGACAGCTGATGCCGGTGTGGAGACACAGAGCTGAGGTGAGCAGGGCGAGGCAGAGAGAGGGTTTGCTGGAGACAGGGAGTACCCCTCTACAGTCAGAGCAGAGTGGATGACGGTGGTGGTTCCTAGGGGGGTTGGGGTCTTCATAGTGAGGGTCATTCCTCTGTGACTGCTGCAGCTATGGGTGTCCGGATGGAGCTCCGTGCAGTCGCGGCCAGTTCCTCGATCTCGGTGTTCAGCCGCCGGATAACCCACTCCATCGCCTCACGACCCTGTGAAACAAAGGCGGGGCATACTGTGAGTATCAATCCTAGCTGTATCTCAGCATCCGCATATGATTAGAACATAAAAGAACTCCCCACATTCCACACAGAACATGGTGTTGAGTGATGCTACCTTGCCAGCATTTGTTGAGATTGTGCTAGCCATGAGACCTTCCAGATAACTACTCAGGCTGACTCCCTTCACAGAGATGAGGGCCTCCTGGGTCAATATTGTCCTGCAAGGTAACAAGAGACTCATCAAGGCCAGCTTACTATCAACAACAGTGATGGTCATTATTCCAATGAAACAGTTCATTCACCAAGTTTAAAAGAATCACTTCTTTCTTTTCTATTTGTATAAAAGTGGAAGAACCAGACAAACAAAAGGAGATGGTTTCAAATGCTGCCACATACCCAACAGAGCAAGAAAGAGGCACGCAAGCAGCCACATTTTGTGACAATGACAACAAAAGCACAGCTCTAATCCAGGAAAGTCTTACTTTTCTGGGTCTTGGGGGTGCGGTCTGTAGACAAGCCTTTCGTCCACAGACACCAAGTTGGTAAACGTGAGCTGTGAAGGTGGGGAAAGACCACAAATGTCAACACAAAGGTCACTGCTGCCCTGTTTATGAAAAGGCACGTGGTGCTTTACGAAATTGACATGGGCAACATACACTAGCAGGCATTCCATCTAAAAGTACTGCTTTGAGTGCTGAATTAAGGTCAGTGCAGTTTAGAGGTCTATTCCATGATATTTTAAATAACAACACCCCCGTATTTGTCTCGACACGAGAATCACAAAGAACAGAAGAAACTCACGTTGCTAGATTTTAATTCAAACGTCTTCCCCTTGGGATCAACCACCGAATGTTCCTGGATGTATGTGCACGTTCTTGTGTTCCCAATCAGCTGAGGAGAGAAATGCACACAGGTCAGCGACGCAGAGACCAAGCCGGACCAAGCTACCATTACCCCAGCACTGATTTCTTATCAGTACTCAGGCTGATTCAATCAATGACAATTAAATCTGGTCCACGTTAAAGCATACCAATTGCATTTGACTTTATTCATGTGCACTATCCACAATGCTCCCCTCTACTGTGTTACTCCCCTGAAAAGACGTATGGGCAGTGCAAGTCAAACTCTGTTCTGAAGAAGCTACAAGGGTCCCCCCATAGATGGAGTTACTTCTATAGTGCCTAATACCATTATCAAACGTGGAGTTAAACATAAACTGGACAATGCTGCCACATTGTGTGACACTTCACACTGAAAGTTATCACAGCAAAAGAATCACACCAAACTTAGAATGAAACACAATCCTAACTTGTCAGTACACTAAAGGGGTGTTGGTTTATCATCCCTCTGAAAGACAGACATGAACATTTCTGGACATGATTAAAATACACTCCTCGTGATGAAAGTTTGTGCACAAGCCATGCAGTCGGTCAAGTCCAACATTTGGGGGGGGGGGGGGGTGTTCAGTTCACTGGTTACGGCACACGAGACTGTGGAATGGTACGCTCTGTTACGGACACCGTGTGCTGCCTGCCAGCGAGACCACACCCCCCCCTCTAGTACTGCCAGCACCACCGACACCACTCACTCCCCACCCCACCCCCATAGCAATAGTCTGACTGTAAGGTCACTGGGTCCTGTGAGCTGGCGGGGCACATGTTAAAACAAGATAATGAGGGGACCTCCTAAAATTGGCCGCACGACAGGAAAGTGTCACGTGACTATCAAAGCAAGTCAGATTTTAAAAAAAGCCAACAAAAGGAGAAACATAAATTTGCACTGCAATGAAAGGTTTCTAAAATATATTTAAAACAAAATTAACCGATGTGATACGATTCCATTATGTTCTCGGTTACAGCAGTATTATGCAGAATTGAGCCAAAGCATTTCAAGGTAAAATCTGGAACTCAGTGTCCAAAACTGCAAACCTTTGTTAACTTCGACCATTTTGAAAAAGTTCTTCCCCTCCAGATTATGGAGTTCCATTTGCTCCAGCGCAATACCATTAGAACTACAGAATAACAGCAGTTTTGGGAGATCAGAAGTTGAACCAGAATCATGTTTGGGATTGTTTCACACTTACAGACTTGACAATGGACGGAAGACCCCACTCTGTACTGAGAAGCCGGCTGCTGTGGAGACGACCTTGCGAGTCCACACCCCTGTCCAGCACGTCCACTCCAATCACACTCGGATTCATGGGATTGGGGTACTTCTGCATTGCTGCCTTGGTTACAGTCTCCCATGGATGACTGAATTGGAAAGAAGGGAGACAGGGCTTAGTACTGGAACACATCAGACCCTAATACAAGTACCATCTTTCACATGCAGTGCTTGGGAATTTAGATTATATTTAAAATGCATTCTAAAATCAACCCCACAACTGGAATTTATTGTACAAGCGTTAACCATTAATGATCACTGAAAAGCTAAAGTTACCACAGCCAGTCAATGGACTTTTAAATGTTGATGGCATACCGGTCTTACAGAGCTGCTCAGTGGCATGCTTATCGTACAGAATGCTCAGCACAAGCAAATAAGGGCATACACGCACAAACAGGTCTTTCATGATAACAATACAACTTTCGGAAAGCTAAGACTACAGCATTTTTATGTACCATTACCAGCTCTAGGAAAAAAGAAATTAAACTGAGAATGTAAGCATACTAATGAGGTGTGTCGTATTAAATTACTTTAACATGCACGTAACGAAATTACACTCCCGACATTTGGCGTGTAAACATCTGGTCGGTGGCCATGGATACAGGAAGCTGCATGACGTCGGCAGGTGACGCAATTGAGGGCATGGCTAGAGAAGGCAGGGTAAAGGCTAGAGCCAAGTCGCCGCCTGACACTTCACAAGGTTAATTATGCAATCTAACATTGCGGAATCGTTGCAGTGAATTACTTTTAGAGTGATACGAGGTCAGGGAGCCGTTTATAGACCGGCCATGCTGGAACTGTCAGAGCATTATCACAATTATTCCTTACAAGTTTTCATCATCATCGTTATTATTATTTTCCAAAGAGTTTACATATAACAAATAAACCTGGTATAAGTACAATTTTTACAACAGCTAATTAAATACGGCTCTAAGAACTACAACAACGTACCGCCGAGGCTGTATGAATGTGAGGATGCGTATCAATGCTAGCGAATCGAAATAATCAGGTTTGATGAGATTATCGACAAGCTATTTATACGTTAAATGTCAATGGCATGATTGCAACTGGCGCGCATGAAATTAATCAATTACGTTATATGTAGCATTCAACTGCCAGCAAATCCAGTATCAATGATCAGTTTATGCCAAGAGTCTGGCAGCAGTAATCGTACCAGCTACCTACTGGCCTGACATTCTAGAAAGAACGGTTCCCTTTAACTAGCGGCACACTTCCAGATTCGTGTTCCCAGATTCGAGACTTTACCATTTTACACTAACTTATTAAGATAAAGTTTAACGTATAACCGAGCACACACGTGTGCTTTTGAGCTATTTTAGTATCACCATTACATTTCTAATGTCGATTACTTAACTACTGAGGTGCCATTAAACTTCTAATGGCAAGAACTTATCAGTTAAGGGAAGTAACTGATAAGGCGCCAATTCGTCCCACGTTCTCACGCCACATGACAGCAACGTGTGGAAGAAGACATAAAAACAACTAGACTGTTTCTACAGTAACAGCTCACTTACTTGAATATGTGTTCTGATGTCCAGATTTTCATTATTTAGTCTGATTCCGGAGTTCAGATGGAATATTCTAGGCAGTGGACCCGGCAACTGCAGACAAAATGTCGTTCGCAGCAATTAAAGAGAGGGCGGCCCAAGATACGCCTGAACCTTCCGGAAGTCACATGGTCGCTATGACGCAGTTCCGCATACTGTTCTTAAAGTGGGCGGTGGCACTAAGAAGGCAGTTAGAAGGGGTTATTTCATTCCAAATAGGGTCTTCACAGAATCAGTGGTGGTCGGATATGGTTATATAATTAGATTACTCTGTGTTAGTATACCCTTCTGGCTAATATCATGCAGTGGTGCGAGTTTATTTTCCACTAAATATAAATTTGCATGTAATTTTGATCATTTCAACGATCATAAAGCTATTCCTTGAAAGAACGAGACTGGCTATATAAAACGTATTTAGTATTATGATCATTCTATTTTTTGAAAAATTGCCTTTAATGCACCTACTTGATTCGGCATTCTGAAATTGGATTGTAAATAATGTGGTCATACGAAGGTTAAAATAAACTCCAGAATTGCAGGTTCATCTGTTTTGCGATTTATTTCTATTTTTGAAGGCGAGCATGATATGCGGTCCTGATTACACTTCATGCCACAGTTTTATGACTTTCTTTTTTGCCGCGGCATCAATAATTGAGCACGTTTAACTGAGTTAACAGACCACATATGACTGGCTCATCTGAATTGAAAAGTTCTGAGCAAAGTTTCTAATCTGTGATAATTTTTTCCGTTCTCACTGGCCATTGTCGGATTTGAAATAATTCTGGATTAATTTCTGGCAGAGGATTGTCTGGCAGGGTAGCATACATGTAAACGTCTTGTGATATTTTTTATTGTACAAATGGTGCTCCCATGAGTTATTACCTACAGAGTGGGGATCTGCTCCTTGTCATCGTAGTTTTGGTTTGCAGACATTGCTGTACGGTTTTATCGACCCTTGACACAGTATGTTGTCCTTCAGGTCCCCTTGTCACGTGCAACTAGAAACCAAGCGCTGCTCTCTGAGACCCAGTGCATTTTTAAAGGGGAACAAAGGGGGTTTGTATATGAAGTTAACATCGATGCTCTTCCCAAAGATGATCAAGTGAAATTACCTTTCTTCATATAGACCAATGTAGATAAGTGAAAGTGGTGTATATTGTAAATTCAAAGAGGAATGTCAGTTGATAAATAGAGGTCACCGGTATCACTGATGCGTTAATTTGCAGATTATTAATGATACTTTGAACATTGGAAAAAATATTTAATGATAAGAGGTATTGTCATGCCCCCGTATAAGCTGTTATTTTAGTAATAGGTGTTTTAAATCGCCACACCGACATTCCCCAGTCAACATAATGTGTCGATAGCCTCCAGAAAGCATGAGGGCAGTAGTGAGTCACATTTAACGGTTCGCACGCAATTCAAGAGCGGACTCGAGAGCGGAAATCCGGTCGCCGGCATTAATCGTATCGTCCTTGAGCAACTGACCAGGTTTGAGTGAAACATTTTATCTAGGAAAATGGTTGCTTATTGGAGACAAGCTGGCCTCAGGTAAAATATAACAGTAACGTGTTTTATTTTTGTACGGGCATGTGCGTATGTGTCATATAAAACGGCATGTAAAAGTCTCCTCACGCTTTACCATGCTAATACATTTAATCACTCACAGGTGAATAATTCGAAATTTCTTGAGAAGCTTGAGCGAATTCGATACATTCTTGGATACGTGCTTTATATACACTATGTGTTGCTTGTGTAAATAATAAGTGAGATGTTGGTCTCGCACGGCCAGTTACGGACAAGGATGCTCGGGGTTTAATGAAAGCGCCTCATTCGGTTTCTGCAGCTACATCAGATACTCCGCGGTCTGCGCCAGGGTACTGCGGGCGGCGCTGAAACCTCAGCTCAGAGTGGAGGCGCAGAAAGCTGCCGAATCAAACGTCAAGATCCTCAAAGCGAAGTCGGCCTGTAAGTAAATGGGAGCCGGCATCTGTGGTTCGTGGAAAAACAACGTCTTTTAATGTAGACAGTCTACGTAATTTGATTTGATGTGTAGGACAAGCGGGACGAAGAACGAATGAATTAATTGACTCGATAAAACTTGGAAAATGAAGTTCAACCATATGCTGCTTTTCCCCTGCAGGAGGCTGGAGAGAGATCTGTCGCAAGGTTTTGTGGGAAAGAAGCAAGCGTGTGCTCGTTTTCTTCGGGGTGAATCACATGACTGCATAATGTATTAAATCCCATATGCAACGTATATGCAGTTAAGTTGTATAGTTTAAACAATGTCAAGACATTAATTTAAATAAAAATGAATTTGCTGAACAATATGTATTCTGCTTAAAGTTTTCATCTTTAGACGTTCGATTTTTTTGTACTCATATTTAGGTGGGGTTCCTCCTAATGTGGTGAGGAAGTCCACGGACGGTTTTATCTAAGTGTGCACTCTTCCCGTTTGGTTAATCTTTCACAGTCAGGCGTGATGGAAGGGAGGGGTTGTTCGCTTATTCTCTGTGTTTGAATTGCTGCTGTATTTTAGGAACGAAACGGTTTCCTAATGTACGCTATTAACTCGTAATATCCCAATTGTGCGCTTACTTTTTTAATTCCTTTTGATTTAAATTGAATACGTAACTGACCCAAGCATCTCCTCTCAGTGTAATGGATGTTGACTATCGGAGTCAAGAAATATATTGCACTTTCATTGAAACAGCGTTTCATAGACGTAGTGTTTCAGACGTAATTTATTTCTTACAGATTTGAAAAGCGTTATTGGATGATTCCCAGAGGTTTAGATTTTTGAATCTTAAAAACATCACTTCTATCTCCTATATACGAAATCCTCAAAATAATTATCAGAAGACAATTTATTCGATTCTAATACAAATATCTTAAAGCCAGTTTCCATTCCAAACATTACAAATGGGAATTTAACAATTAGATACAATAATATTTTTGCTGTTTATTTACAATTGTTGATAACCACAAGGCAATATAGAAAAATACTGAGGAGTATTGATTATGAAGAGAAATATTTTACCAATTAAATTAAAAGACTAAGGTCTTTATTGGTAATAATATAACCATGTATATGAACTAACATAATGATATGTGGGTACTTCCATGGCAACACATCACAACTCTTTAATTTTCAACAGTAAGATTTAAATGCATAAATTATGGAAATTACAATAAAATAATTTTGAGAATTGTGCCTGGCATCTTTAATATTTATCAGCAATATTTTGATGGTCTTAAGTCCCTGCTTTGGTCTCTTATTGATAACAATGATATATTAGTACAGGTAGATAGCACACACCCCCAAACATATAAAATTGTCACTTTGATGCGATGTACATTGTAATGGTCATTTGCAGAATTTTAATTGGCCCATCATTCAGTTTCGTTCAGAGTTTCACTTATAATTTGAGTCTTAAGTTCTGTTCTGGTCTGAGATTTAGTGCCTGCCTGTGATGGTCCTGCTTCTTCTTCTCCTTCCTCTGGCTCCCATTCTTGGTCTGCAGTGGCATCCTGGTACTGTTGGTATTCAGACACCAGGTCGTTCAGGTTGCTCTCGGCCTCAGTGAACTCCATCTCATCCATGCCTTCCCCAGTGTACCAGTGCAGGAAGGCCTTGCGACGGAACATGACGGAGAACTGCTCACCCACGCGACGGAATATCTCCTGGATGGCTGTGTTGTTACCGATGAAGGTGGAGGCCATTTTGAGTCCACGTGGTGGAATATCACACACAGCCACCTTGACGTTGTGTGGGATCCAGTCCACGAAGTAGGTGCTATTCTTCTTCTGGATGGCCAGCATCTGTTCATCCACCTCCTTGGTTGACATGCGGCCACGGAACACTCCGGCCACAGTGAGGTAGCGGCCATGTCTGGGATCGCAGGCCGTCATCATATTGCGTGCATCAAACATCTGCTGCGTCAGCTCCGGCACAGTGAGTGCCCGATACTGCTGGCTCCCCCTGCTGGTCAGTGGGGCGAAGCCTGGCATGAAGAAATGCAGTCGCGGGAAGGGCACCATGTTGACCGCTAGCTTACGAAGGTCAGCATTGAGTTGCCCAGGGAAACGCAGGGAAGTAGTCACCCCACTCATGGTCAGGGACACTAGATGATTAAGGTCACCATAGGTAGGTGTGGTGAGCTTAAGTGTGCGGAAGCAGATGTCATATAGAGCCTCATTGTCGATGCAATAGGTCTCGTCTGTGTTCTCGATCAGCTGGTGGATGGACAGTGTGGCATTGTAGGGCTCTACTACTGTGTCTGAAACCTTTGGGGAGGGCATGATGCTGAAGCTGTTCATGATGCGGTCTGGATATTCCTCGCGGATCTTGTTAATGATCAGCGTTCCCATGCCCGAACCGGTCCCACCGCCCAGGGAGTGCACGAACTGGAACCCCTGCAGACAGTCACAGCTCTCGCATTCGTTGCGGACTCTGTCAATCACGTTTTCGACAAGCTCCGCCCCCTCTGTGTAGTGTCCTTTGGCCCAGTTATTCCCAGCTCCAGAACTACCTGTTGCGAGTGGAGAGAAAAGCACATAATACATTAATTAGCTTAGAAAGAAGGAAATTTCAAGAACTATATCGTTACATATTATTATACTGATCACAGCAGTAAAGAGCTGTTAGGAAAAATACTATACAGTATATTGAAAATGTACTACTTCTGGTGAAAGGTGTGATTGTGGTAATGTTTAATATGTTCATTTACTGGTGTTATAAATTCATAGCAGTAAAAGATATGAACGCATCACGTTTCACAAACTCCTTCACTTGGATGTTGTAATGGGGGGGGGGACTTCTCACCATGGACAAAGTTGTCAGGTCTGAACAGTTGACCTATCCTGCTGCCCCTGACGCTGTCCATGGTTCCGGGCTCCAGGTCGACAAGCAGAGCTCGTGGCACGTACTTCCCCCCTAACCAGCGAGAAACACGTTGACCTCTTTAGGATGCAGCTAGAGTTAAGGACCGCATGCGTTGTTAGTGTCGCCGCCGTTTCTGCATACCGTGCGCTTCATTAAAGTAGACGTTGAGCCTTTCCAGTTGTAGGTCAGAGTCACCCTCGTAATTTCCCACTGCGTTGATTCCATGTTCATTGCTGATGACTTCCCAAAACTATGGAGGCGCAAAAATATATTCAACTATATGAAATATAAGGCTATATATTACGCTTTTTAAGTCGTTAAGATTATCAATTTTGTTTTAATTTTCTACTTACAGAAGATGGTCATAAAATGCCAGAAAAAATTTATACGTTTGCTATGCACCATGATCATCTTTTTCTGATCATAATGCAGTATAATAATACACACTCCAAGCCCATATTTTTGGCCCAGTCCTCCGTCTTTTGCAGTTGAGATAAACCTTCCTCATTCTTATCTTGAGGCAGACAACTTCAGGAGGAACACCCTCCGTCGGTCTGAACTCCCCGGGACGGTTAGCCAGGCCTTGGCTTTATGCATTAACCACGAATGCAAAGACATGGTCCAGAATATCTCATTTTGAGCTGAACCATGCTTAACATGAACCTGAGAACGTTTTCCAGTCCAATAATAATAACAATAATAATAATATTTGCATTTCTATTCAAAAATTCAAATTCATTCAAAAATAGACACTCTAAGAAATTGTTGTATGCCTATACATTTCAAACTACCCAACAATTTTTCCAGTCAAGTTTATCATGTTCATAAGAAGCAAATTTTGAGTTTTATTTTAAGTATAATATTTGTCCTTGTTTCTATACCGCTTAAATGTCATTTTAGAAGAGACTTTAAAGTTGAGCACAAGAGCCGGTCGCTCCCGTTTTAGTAGTTTGGCGGTCATCGTTACCTTGGAGCCGATCTGGTTTCCACACTGTCCGATCTGCAGGTGCACAATTTCGCGCATGGTGGCCCGCGGACGCTGGCAGGAGTCTTTGACACGCCGCAGGGGCGCCTCCGCCTCTTATACTCCCACTGATGTCACTGCCAAGATGCTACCCCTGACATGCCATCAAAGCTAACCATGTTTCTCAGTTATTAGTCAATCGTTCTCAAATTTAGGCTTTGTTAAGATTAAAAATGCGCTATAAAAATGACATAGTGATATCAAAATCACGCTCAACAAATACATAATGGATTTTTCTGTAAAAAATGAAAGAAAACTGTCACCAGGTGTAATACTAATACATTTATTAGAAAACGAAATAAATGCTTAAAGCGATTTAGAAAATGGCTAAAAAAAGCAGGATTGGGAGATGCTGAGTTAATCAGGGCACTATGGAAGCCTGGCTTGTTGGCTTCTTTCAAAGGGAGGCACTCAGAGCACCCAGACAAGCTACATGCGTGAGCTGCTGTCATTGAGCTCGGCTGCAGTCCATGAAGTCAGCCTCAGATAACACGTACTCTCGCCCTATCTGCATCGCTCAGCAGGCCCCTGGTGTCACAAGGGTGGGTCATCACCACCCCCCCCCCATACCGCGTGCTGCCTGACCGGTCCAGACAGAGCCATCTCTTCCTGTCTTTCCCTCCATCAGTGACAGAAGAACAGCAGCACGCTTTTGAAATGTGTTGCAGAAAGATATTTGTGAAGGTCAAGTCTGTGAATTACTCGTGTTTTGTGAAGATACCGGTGCAGGGTGACTTTTTGCGACTATTCATGACCCTGTTTTCTCTTTAATCTTGCACATTTACTTCGAGGATTCTTTCCTCCAAAGTGACTGACCATTCATGCAGAATTCTTTACGCATATGCTGGGAAAATGATAAAAAAAGAACTTTGTCTGTGAAGTCAACAGATTATCCTAATATAGCACAATGATAGTGAATAATAATATATCTAATGAGAATTATTGAAGGCAGGGTCACAGGGGGGCTGGAGCAGAAGGACACCCTGGAGAGAATGCATGCATGCAACTTAGACTCATAAAACTGGGAGTAGGGGTGGATGTCATTCATTTCCCCCAATAAATAGACTTTTGTATTTAAAATATTAAGTTGCCCCCCCCCCCACCAAAAAAAAACAGACTCAATTCTGCACTACTACTTAGAGCAGGGGTCTCCAACTCCGGTCCTGGAG
>JAODKC010000130.1:1720832-1734535 GCA_026777985.1 Mormyrops attenuatus | reverse complement strand
ACTCAGCCCCCCTATCCATTCGTCTCTAACTATGCCCCTGGTCCAAGGCAAAGGCGGTTCTGGATCCATGTAGTGATTTTCCCAGGCTTTACATATCGTAAAATTCCGGAAATGTTTATCATGAGGTCCCCCGCCCCCCCCAGCCACAATCGCCCCCGCAATAGGCAAATCCTAGAATCACTCCGGCTTCAAGGCCTGTTCTTTTAAAGCTTGAGCAAATAACTTAAATGCCTTTTCTAAATATATAGTTATGTGAATAAACTGAGAAGTCATTTACCCATTAAATAAAAACTCATTAACTGCAATAAGCGTTTAATGCGGTTAA
Source organism: Mormyrops attenuatus (assembly GCA_026777985.1). Lineage (NCBI taxonomy): Eukaryota > Metazoa > Chordata > Actinopteri > Osteoglossiformes > Mormyridae > Mormyrops > Mormyrops attenuatus. The sequence continues at coordinate 1,734,210 of JAODKC010000130.1, read as the reverse complement.
TCAAATTAAACCCTTAGAAAACTAAAAGTCAGATGTATTTTAAATATGATTTTTGCTCTGATTTTAATGACCAGATGATTTTTTTTCCGTCAGACGTTCTTGAAACAAATGAGGGGGCTAAGTGAGGAGGGGGCTAATTGAAGGAACAAATCTGGAACTAAAGTATGTATCTTTTTTTAGTTTTTGGGTTAGTGGTGATTCTGCCATCCATTGTCACCCCTAGTGAGTTAAATGTCGTTGGTAAGCTGGTCGGCCGAGATGAGAAAGGGGCACTGAGACCCAAGAGTGCCAAATGACTAGTATGGAAAAGCCAAAGGAAAAAAGATAAACTGGTTGAAACAATGGAAAGTGAAAAGCCCATAACAGAAAAGGAAACAGAAGGAGCCCTGTGAGCCGCTTGCATTCCTAGGTGTCCCAATCACGGTCCCCATAGATTGCTAACACCCCCCCCCCCCCCCCATCCACCCTGGGCTTCATTAAGTAGTTAATAAATAAATTTACTGTGTGTATTCCTGAATGTGACGGAGTACTTTTACGCTGACATGGGGCAGCGGAGTCCGAGCAACCTGTGGGAAGATGTGGGGGGGTCTGGCTGCCCGCAGATGGCGGATGGCGACGTGGAGAGAAAATGCAGAGCAGAGGAAGGTTTATCAAATGTTTTGTCGTTTTTTTTTTTCTCTTCAAAATTCAGGGTAGGAAAACTCAGTGCAGCATATCTGCCGGGACCAGTTTGGTGGGGGGGGGGGGACTCTCAGAACATTTAGTCAAAACTGAAGTATAAACAGACACTGACATTTTGTCTCTCTTGGACAGTTTAATTTCTAACTTACTCTGATAATGAGGGGAAAGTCCTCAGGGACCCCCATACAGACCACATTTTCACTCCCACCCAGTCATCCAGCATACCTGAACCAGGGATTGGGTGTTCCTGATTGGTTGGCAGCTGGGAGTGAGCAAAAATGTGGATGGTTGGGGGTCTCTGAGGACTGGGCTGAGAAACATTGATATACAGCATTGACATTTCTCTTCATACGTTTAACACAAACGGGCAGAAACAGGAAGATTTTTGAGATCATTTCAATGAATATTCTCTATGTGGATATTTGCAGTTACTTTACTGGGATACTGCTCGTGGTCACTAACTTGGTGTTGGGCGAGCTGTGCATTTTTCTTTGATTAAATCCTTTTGTACATTTCATGCGGTGCTGTGGAAAAACCACGATGGGCGGTAAAAGCTTAGCCCAAGCCCTTCTCAAGATCCAAGTGTAAATATTAATTGATCAATCAAAAAAAATGTTTTCTAAATGCAGGATTCAAGAGAGCAAAGGAGCGAAAAAACGACAGCAGGAATTGGTAGCTAAAAAAAAAAGTGGGAAATAACGATGTGAAAAATAAACGGGCGGAGAGTAGACGGTTATGCAATTGGCTGAAGTAAAGCAAGGCGCTGCGACAGCTTGCCGGTGGCTGGAGATGCATCCGTGGCCAGTTCCCAGCTTTGCCGAGGCGGGTGGGCGATTGGACACTCATTCTCATGTCTTGGCCAGCAGGGACGGCGTGCGTCGGCCACTCAGGTGACACGTGGGAGAGGGGAAGGCAGAAAATAGGAGTGGGGTGCGATGAAGTAGGAGGGTGAGGACGATTCGCGCAGGAACGTACGATATTCTGTCCATTTTGTGCATTTTGATTCTACGTAGAAGATGCACTAGTGAAGTTGCCTCATGCAGAGCTAGTTGAAGGAGAGGCTGTGTGGTATTTCTTAGAATAAAATAAAGGTTGTCCAGCATCTTCCTGTAGGACCAGGCCCTGGGTGAAGGGTAGGTGGTGAAGGACAGTGGTTCTGAAAACCCCTCTGGGGACCTCAGTCATTCCAGACATTCATTACATTTGTCCACCAGTGAACCTGATTCCGCTAACTGGGGCTTGATGACTGGTTTATCTCTTGATTAAGGTTTAATGGTGCCAGTAGGTGGCTAGGATATGTAATGTCTAGTGGGGCGAGCAGCTGGAGAACTTCAGGGGTAGAAGGTAGGTCCCATGGTAAGAGAATGACAGCAAAGGGCACCTTTATTGCATCTGATATGTCCTGTACCCTTAATTCTGGTGCCCTAATTTGACACAAGATGCTAAACTGCTGTGGTATTTAGACTATGTTCATTGGCTGAGATTTTGTGTGATTTTTGCAAAAGGCAGGAGGACAGACATCTCCCAGCAAAACTGCCATGTGTGGAAAACCTTCTACCACATGACTTTGTTTTTGCTATTCCTGGAGCAACTAGATATCCAATGTCCTGCGGACAAAGCGATACCATTGACAACTAGAGGAACATGCAGATGATAGAACAAGCACCTTGTATGTCAGGACTGTGAACCTTGATGCATTACTATCCCGATTATGGCTGATGTCATTTTATCTATCTAATTTCTCCTTTATTCACTGCACAGCATTTGCAGGGAAATGTGAGCCATTTCATAAGACCCACGCTGACACCTGAATGCTGCCTAATCGGTTAACGTGCTTGGAATTTGCCATTAAAATGGTGACATTCGTGCTCGAGCTACTTTCCAGTTGTAAACAAACCAGATTTTCGTGTCGTTTGAAATTTAAGGAGCAGTCGTGTTCACGGTGCCCTTCGAATCCCCTGGGGCATTGTGCGTTCTTTCACAAAGAAAGCTGTTTTTATTTTGTCATCAGGCAAAGTTGGAAGCTAACAGTGTTAAATTAAGCACTGCTTAAAGAACTGACTCTTTCAGTGCTTCTGTATCTTATGACCAGATGGTGTACATTGATATCCTTTGTGAGCGGTGTTTGACACTAAAATTTACTGATGTACAAACACTTGCGATTAGCACTGTTGCTAATTGCTTTGTCCTGAAAATAATTTGCTTGGTGGGACACGCCCCGTGCTGCTGCTGTATCTGCAAAAGTCTCTGCGATGGGGACAAGAACACCTAGCTAAGCACATTTTTTTATTTATAGATAAGAATATCAGAGGTTTCACATTCACTATGTATAGGTGGCCCTTTTTTGTCGAGACACTCTTTTTATGTTTTTACCTATTTATGTTGCTGGATATTTTATTTGAGCTAGGAATATGGAAAAAAGGTACAACTGCAGGTACCTTCCTAGGGCCTTGACTGAAGCCGTTATGTTAAGCACTGTGCCGAATGTCATCCCTGTTTTGACAGTGTTTCTGTCTTCTTTGCTCTTAAATTTTGTCTAAGTCGATTATTTAATTTAATTAGTTAATTTGATTACAGCATCTTTTAATGCATATAGCTATTTCAGAGTTATCTCTCTGCTCTGTGTGGGTTCATTGAAATACATTCCATTATAGAAAAAGCTTTGCGTGACAAGTTTATTTTTACAGTTTATTTGCAATTCACCTCTTAGCTTCTTTTGTAATGTATCTAGCTTCTGTCAAATTTTATACATACCTGTAAGGAAAAAATACAAAATAAAGAGAAATATAAGTTTAAAATATTATACTGTTTGGAAAATAACAGCAAACCAAATCGAATTTCCTAGCTCTCCTTTCTTTCCAGACCAGCCAATGATCCTGTTGTTTTGTTTTACTCATTCAACCCAGAATCCTTTGCTTTCTTTGTGATGTTGGTGATGTTGTCCATGTTGCTTCTAGCTGCGTGAGTGGTTTTACTTCCAAGGGTCTATAAAGCCTTGAGATTGATTGGTTCACATGAAGGATCACCTGTAGCAGATCAATTTCATACATGCCGCGTTTGTGCTGTAAGGTATGTGAATTTTATTGTTTCGAATAAATCCAGCTTTTTCTGGTCCATGGTGAATTTTTGCAAACTGTGAGAGGGGTAGTCCGCTTTTTCACAGCCCAAAGGAAATAATTGTCATCATTTGCGAAGGTCCTCTTTAGATTTCAAAATCAGATGGTCTTGTGCTGTTAGGTGGATGAAGCAGCCTTCGGCTGCTGGAAATTTGCATTAAGGATACTGACTCATCACCACACTGGAACAGACGTTTATTTCTCAATTACAATTTTAATTTCACTGAACATTCAGTCTAATTGGAAAAATGGGAAATTTGGACCATTTTAAAAACAGCATAAAATAATTTCACGATTTACACCTGGTTTGTGTTTCTTTGGAGAGTCTCATTGGATTTCAGCTGGAACGGTGGTCCTGTGAACTTTCATAGAAAAAAACTCTGTATACAACAATGTATTGCTGATTCTAAACAAGCTCCGTTTGTTAGTAGACTGTGGGAGCATAGTCAAGAGAATTTATGTGTCAGTGAATGTGTAGCTAGGAAAAGGTTAATTATTTTTAAGGCAAAGGTTATATATGCTTAGCTGTGCTAACATTGCACTGTTTTGCATGAGCCACAGAAAGATACAGATTGAAAGGTTGCTTTGTAACATTAGGTACCAAAGAGGCTAATGCTACTACAATCTGATATATAATCTAGTATCTGTTATGTTGATTACTGTGTGAGTGCAACCTTTTTCTTCAGTGGCACATGGTCAAACTAAATATTTCCTCTGCTATTTTAAATCTTAGCCATAAGGTCATTAAGCCTTTAACCGAGAACTAGTTTCTTTTATTACATTAAAGTAAGAATACTATTCTTGTGTCCATCTCCACCATAAGTGGAACGCCTGTCCTCTGGTGGCCAGACTTCATATTGCAACTGCTCTTGAATTTGAATTCTATCGGCTATGCATCTTCGTCTATATTACATTTTTATAGTTTGGTATTTTTTGGTGCATATCAGGTCAAGTATCTCATATAAGGTTGCTGAAATGGGGCCTCCATGAATCAGGATTCTATCAAAACTTAGATTCACCTTTGGATCATATTTTTTTTCGTTTAGTTAGTTTACGTTATATGCAACGAACAATGATAACAGCTGCTTGCTTTATTATTCAACACTTGTCCTCATTTGACTAACGTTTTCTAACATTTGAGTTCACGAATATAGGACTGCTAAGTGCATTAGGCCTGCCGTGTTTTTCCTTTGAGGGACTAAGTTATCAACTGCTCTTTCAAGAACGTAAATATTAAAAAGCCAGCGCAGCGAGTTATAACTGAAGCTGTATTAATGTTGTCTTATCACTGACGTTAAGACGGTTTGCATGGAAGTAATTGTGGAATGTGACCTGAAATATGGTTGTGGTCGACTTAAGCGTAGCTATGAGGCGAGCTTGCCAGTATAATTACATTCTTCACTGTCAGCCTGGAGTGTCTACACAAGCAAGTACTGGAAGGTCTCTCGCTGCCATTGAGAGGTAAAGTTGCAGCACGCCGGTAGAATCTAGTCACAAATTCTTACTAGGTTTAGTTTACAATGAAACCTGTTAGTAACTCCTCCAGATGTTTTTTTTCTGGAACTGAATAATGCATAATGAAACATGCAGAACAGTAATGTATAATGAAATGTACGGCGCATGTCTTAGTCAGTGGGGATGTTTCTACAGTGAAAGTGATTAAGTGAAAGTGATTAATTGTCATTGTTGACACACCACAGCACACAGTGTACAATGGCAAAATGTGTCCTCTGCATTTAACCCATATGTGACATTTTGACACAGCAGTAGGCAGCTAAATCACGTTTAAATTATCTTTATATTATCTTCATGGTATAAATCTATGATTTTATGTCTGTCGAAGTCTGACAGCTTAACCGTTTCTAAATCTCTTCAAAAGTCACCCCAGCATTTGAAGCAGCCATCTAATACACCCATGCGTCTTATGACTCGACCACTAACGCACCCTGTTTGGCTAAGCGATACCTCGCTTATTTAAATAATTAGGTTAATTAATTAATTGAGCTTGTGGTGAAATTTAAGAAATGCATGGAATGGCTGGGGTGTTTGGGAGCTGAAGTGGTGTTCATCTGGCCATCCAGCAAGATATCAGTAACTTTTTGGAGAACAGAAGAAATGCTGGTTTACTTTTTATTGTGTTGCTGTTGAGATTCATATGTTCCAATGCTAAATATCTTTTCTGAGCAAATATAGACTTATTACACAGAAAAATAGCTTATTAGTTCTTTTTTTATGCTAGAAAACGTGGCTTGATTAATCAACTTTGTTTATTCTGAAATTCCTCCATTTACAGTCTTCACTTGTCTTTAATGGAACAATGTCTATTAAATAATTGTACAGTCATGAATAGTACTCTTCATGATATTATATTGTTTGACCAGCAGGAGGTGCTCTTTCTTCTGAACAAATTAAAATACCCGCGTTATAGCACAGCTGACATGAGGGGACTAGCCTTCATATGACACTTTAAACTGAGTCCCTGGCTCCTTGTGGTCATTCAGATCACATGACAACCATACATAGAAACCCATATGGGTGTAACTCCTGTCCAGATTTAATTTCAGGTTCAATCAGAAATCCAAAGGCATTAAAACGTAACGATAGGGACGAATAAGTCCTGACATCTTCAGCTGATGTATTGTGGGCGGCCTTCCACAAAATGGCTGCCGTGTTTAATGCCGGTGTTGTCTGGGATAACTTGTAGTATGAGAAGATGGCGCACAAGGAAGGGGGAGTATCCCACACCCAGCGGGGCTTGGGGTTTGAAAGCGTATCCCATTAGTTGTCTTTGAGACAAGAGCCTGGGGAACATAAACTGGAACATTAGGGGGAAGTAGAGTCCACAGGCCCTTGCTACGTCGTGGTGGGTGTGGAAGCCACGCATTTAGAGAGATGATTGGCCTTTCCAAGAATAAACAGCCGGCCCGGCATTATTAAATATGAGGGAAAACATTCAGCTCAGTACTGAAAACTATGAAAGAACTACCCAAGCTTTCTGTGTTAGCAATTAAAATGGCAATTAGCAGTTTTCCCTGGCTTTACCCATAATTCTCTGTGAGACAAAACAGCCCAAGGCTTGGTCATATTCCTTTCGTTGAATAAATCTTCACTACATGATTAGCTTATGCTCATGTATGTTCCTAATCTTGAGCCGTTGTATGTTTTTTCCTTTTAATCCATGACAATATAGTTACAAGATAGTAAATCATAGGTATGTCTGCCTTGTAATATGAAAAGATGGAAGTCTAAATGGCTGTAATAGTTTGGGCACATTGCATTACTCTGTGTAATGCTTAACCAACAAATAAGACATGTACCCACGATTCCTAAATCAGCTGTGCCTAGAATCCTTCTGTATTTGCTTTTTGACCGTTTGAATTTCTCGAGAAGTGACTGAGGACACAGCTATACAATATGAACCATGTGTGTTGGTTTAACTGTTTTTGCATGGACAAATTTTGAGAACCTGCCCCTTACAAAGGTAGTAACTGCTTAAAAACGAAAGTTGAGTGGATTCCCGTGCAAAAACAAGCATTTTTACTTTACCTGTTAATAAAACAGAGTGTTTTATATTCAGATATTGGTGATTTCTGAATGGGGTTTAGAAATCATTAATTGCATCAAAATGAGACAGTAACGCAAACATTTCAGTAGATGTCAATAAGATGAAAGATTTGGGGAATCCCGGCCTATCAGCCCCGGCGTGGAAATGACTCATTTTATTTTCTAATCTTAGGTGGGAGCTGCAAATAAACAAGGAGGTCAAAGTGCAGCGCCAGTCGTAATAGCATGTGTTTCGTTGTACCAAGGTGAGGCCGGGCAGAGGTGGAGCTCTGGGCTGAAAGAGAGTAAAAAGTTAGAAAAGTTATTCTCTTACGTTGTTGTCCTTGACGTGTAGCTCCCGACTAGCTCTGGAAACCAAACTAGAGAAAAAGGAACATTCTCTCCAGGACCGACGTTTCTCTGCCCTCTACAGCTAGGGCACACCCTCCAACATCTTTATTTACCAGCCAATTTAGTGTCAGATTTCTAGTCTTTATAGAATAATAAGGTGGTAATAAGAGATTCATTTTCGAATGATCAGACGTTATCATCTTAGCTTAAATGTGTTGTCTTTGCTATTGAGGTTCCACCGAAGCACCTCTGATGGTTTCTGGTTCAGCATTTTTTCACATTTATATTTTAGTGGATCACTGAAGGCAAAGTGCTTCACAGGGTCCTGGTGCAGGTGCCATCATCCTAATCAAATTGGGCAACATTAATCCTTGAACACCATGCTAGGTGCTGCACTTGATGCTAACACCTTCACCAATAAAAGTATTGCTCTGTGTTGAACCTGTACCTTAGGCTGCCTGTTTCCTGTTTTCTTTTCCCCTTCTGTAACATATTTACTAGACATATAATTATAATTTCACATATCCTTATATATTCCCCTCTCACTTCCATGTTTATGTACCTGTTTATATAATGTTGTTAAACATAGTTGTAGATGCCTTTCTCCAGGGTAAACTACATTTAACTGATAAAATAAATGGTGGCATCCTGTCTAGGGTGTCCCCAGCCTTTGGTCCGATGCTCTCTGTGATAGGATGCAGGCAACCTTACAATGGATAAGCGTTTATAGAAGATGGATTGAATAAATTTTGATATTAGCGAAATATAAAATGCAGACTTGTCTATAATTAGAACAATAATGCACATCGCTATTTGATAATTTATTAATCTGAATAATTCCACCCCTTTTCATGTAATTAAATGAAAAAGGAATGAATCATATTACAACATGAATGTGTCTGATGCTAAGACTTCTGTTTTTACATAGATTTATAGTCATATTATTAGCTGCAGAATTAAAGATGGCTCTATAAAAATGTGGGTGGGATCTCACAATTTGGAGGTGAAGTCCTCTTTACCTTATGTTGCTTTCTGCTCAAACTGACTGACCTGTTCATTCCCATAATGCACAGCAATGGCCAGGCTTCCTGCCTAAGCCCTAAGAAGAGTGGCTCTTCTGACATTTTTTATGGATCCCATGTTCATTGGTGTCCCGTGGTAGGTGGAGCTGTACTACGTAAAGCCAATGCCGGCTTTATCACTAGTAACCCCATTTACTGAACAATCAACATGGATGCAACTGGAGTATCTGAAAAGACAGTCTTTGGTGGCTGAATTCCATTTAAAACACACAACCTGTCTGGTTTATGTTAAAAAAACAGTGTTTCCTTGTGTATTTCCCCATTACATATTTTGCTATTCGATGCTGAATGCAAGTATAGTATTAGCGATTATTTACTAAACAAGAATTCAGATTTGCGCATTTTCACCTGACACTTACTAGTATACACCCCTGTTGGTCCGTTGAAGCGCGCGCGTAAACATTTTCTCGCACATGTCACCTAGGCAGCGCATGCACGATCTGACTTTTCTGCATTTTTTGAAATGTGCATTGTCATTCTCAGCATGCCGTCCATCTCGGAACTCATCTTTGTGTGACCCGTATTTTCAGCTTAAATGCCAGTAATACCTTGAGATTCTTTGTGATGAATGTCCCTTAAAAAACAGCGCATCTTAATTCCAGAAATGATTGCACTGAAAACAGTGTGCGGTATGTTTAGTGGTGGTGTGTACCACCACTCAAACCATGCATTTGCTTGGGGCCCCCAAGGTTTGCGGAGCCCGTCTTGGTCATATACAGTAACTACACTGGGGAGATGGAGGCACTGAAGTATCTTTTTGAATGGGGTCCCGGAAACGACAAACCTGCTTATGGCTATGTTTAGATGTTTGGAGGACACTTCTGTGCAATAATCTGCATCTTTAAAAACCATATTATGGGACATTTTACTGGCTAAATACCTTGACACAATAACAATGCCTCTTGGGACTTGAACCAAAAACCATCAGATTACAGGTTCATGTCCTTAGAACGCTAATGGTGTGATCATATCCATACATTTTTATGTTTGCTACCCTATGAGCATGCCCAGAGAATTCCCTTGGTTGAACTTAATTAGATTATTATCTTAAATACACAAATTTCAACCGCTGATTTGAGTTGTCTGAGCTCACTCCAGGATAACTCGGTCTCCAATAAGTGCCAGCAACCACATTTGGCTCTTTAGGAAAATAAGGTGTGGTTGCATTTGGCATTAACCTGCTAGTTGGCCAAACCACAAAGCTTTACAATCACTACATTTTAAAAAATGTACTTGGCCTGGATATTAGGTGTGTCTAGATATAAAATTACTATACCAATGAGCTCTGGTAGACTCAATGGTACTGATCTCATGTTCGTACATCATTAATGAATTGCGATGCATCTTTTATCTGAAACAGTTACTATATTTGTTACTATGTCTGTTAATTCTGTAAACCTTTGTGAACTACTGAAGGAACAAGTAATGAACAACAAGTAAAATACTGATCTCATGTTTGTTCATTAATGAACAATGATGCATCTTTTATCTCAAGTAACTATTATATTTATTCATGATTTGTACTTCAGTAGTAAATGAGTTGGGCGACGCAGTGATGCAGTGGTTAGCAGTGTTGCCTCACACCTCTGGGACCTGGGTTTGAGTCTCCGCCTGGGTTCCATATGTGTGCAGTTTGCATGTTCTCCCCGTGTTGTTGTGGGGTTTTCTCCAGGTACTCTGGTTTCCCCCCACAGTCCAAAAACATGTTGAGGTTAACTGGAGTTACCAAATTGCCCATATGTGTGAATGGCGTGTGAATGAGCCTTGTGATGGGTCGGCGCCCCATTGTGGGTTGTTCCCAGCCTTGTGCCTGTAGCTTCTGGGATAGGCTTTGGTGACCCTGAATAGGATAAGTGATTACAGACAATGAATGGATGGATAGTAAATGAGTACTTATGCCCAATCAAGTAAAGTGTTACTGACTTAATATAAATGAGAAGTATTGAGATTCACTGACATTTGTCACATGAAAAACGAATTGGTCGAATCTCATTGAACCTCAATGACATTGCTCTTAGTATGAGAATGTATGTGTTGTCGTGCCCTTATTGTTGATAAACTGCATGTTCTGTGACTGCTTGGCATCCTATTTAAGTCTGGAGGTTATTGCATGTTTCCTGAGAGAGTATAAGTGTTCATTGAAAAGCATGGGCTTTTTTATTGACTGTATGCTCTCCACAAATAATGATACGTTAGTCTGTTGCTTTGTTCATACTTTTGTTTGGTTGTTTTGTCATACTTTCTCCACCCTGCCTACTTAAACCGAAGATCCTTTCTGGTAATTGTTATTTTCACCCCAGTTAAACAAAAGCAAAATGCTAAACAGGAGCATAATAACCCCCAAGCCCCCCTCCGAACCCCAGACATCAACGTCATTTTCCAAAACCTCCAGCTGAAGGACTTTTACCATGTTGTCGTCATGTTGCACTGCAGGTCATGGACAATGGAAAGAGTGGACAGAAGGATAGATGGGCTTTTAACCCATTTATACAATTAAGTGTTTGAGAGATTCAGGAAAATGTCTTGTCTAAGGCTGCCAGTATAGAACCACTAGTACCTCAGGCAGTAATGCTTGGTTACGAGTCCATGCCCTTAACCACTATGCTATCTGCTAGCCTAACTGGTGTGTTGTTTAGGTGTAGTTAAGGAGACAAGGTAGGTATGGCATAATTTGCTGAGATACCACTGCTTTGAGGCATTAGCGTTTAGCATAAGGAAATTTCATCAACCAATAAATGCTGAGATTTTATTTTTTTATTGTCCCTACCTACCAAAATGGTGTTTTAAATTGCAGTCTGTTACAGGACTCTAATGGGCTATTTAATCTGAAATACACTGGCTGCACAACTCAAAATAATCACCCCCTTGGATTCCTTGAAAACCATATGAATAACGTCAAGAAAGATTATTTAAATGATTATATTACGTTCTACTCATTGAAAACGTGTTTCGGTCTGCTCCAACCATAGTGTATCCTCCAATTGTGAAGTATTTGGAAACAACATAGCGTTACACTATTTTTCTATTTATAATAAAAGTCTTTGGTCATTTTAAAACACCAAATAATGTTATACGTTTGTTTTTAAAAATGTAGGTAGGATTTGCGCGATTTGAGGCCTGTGTTTTCTTGCGTGTATATTCTTCTTGCTTTGAAGAGGGCGCCTTTTCTCTGCAGAATTGCAACTTGCTGACGTCCTGGGTAATCATGTGATTAGAAGCTGCTCGTTCCCAGGGTTCAATGAGAGCCTTTTGCCCCACCCCATCTCTTCAGCGCTATCTATCTCAATGTACAATTCCCAGAGAAAGGGGGCAAAAGCCTAATAATACCCCGAATAAACCGATTTTTCGGCGTCTTTTCGGGAGCGGGCACGGCCTGTTGATGAAGAGATCGCTGTCATAGGGGTGGGGGGGGGATCGCTTCTGGCCAGCTACGGCTTCTTCATGTATGTATGTGCACATGTATATTGCCATCCGACTTCAGAAGGAATTCAAAGCCGAGGACTGACATACGGCTGTACCTGCGAAGAGCCCTGAAATACTGAAGGATTTCCAGCAAATTCGACTAAATCGGACGAGCCGAATAAAACCGAAAAGGAGCGGAAAGGGGGGAGCCGAACGGGATCGGTGACCGCTGCCGGGGAAGCTTTCGGATGTGAGGAGAAATACAAAATTGCAGCTACAGAAAAAAAAAAAGACCGAGAAGGGCCTTTTTTGGATTCGGGCAAACCCAGCAAGCAAGAACCGTCGCAAAAAGGGGCAGGAAAAAATAAATACATTTCTGGGCAAAAAAACTGAATTTGAAAGACGCTGTGGGATCAACTGGATCTATTCGCGGATTTTAAAAGGTTCTTACCAAACGTGAGCCAGGCAAAACATGATCCACATTCCGTCATTTTAGTGGAAATATTTATTTCTTATTTTTTTCCAAGGCTCTCTCTGCTGTCTCCGGGTGCTGGTAGACAGATTGGAAAGAAAGAAAAGCAAAAAAAAAAAAAAAAACGTCGTTCATTTTCGGACCTTTGAATTTTTTTATTCCCTTTTCTTACACTTACATTTCAGGAAATTCTTGTTTCGTGCAGGATAAGTAAATGGGTTCGCCGCAGGAAATTTGCTAAATCGGTTGTGTCGGGGTATCTGTTCACCGGGAAAAGGCGTCGCGAGAGTCCCGGTGTTACTGCCGCTCGTCATTTCGCAGGGAAGCCGAGGATGCTGGCGGCACATTTAATGCCTTTAAATGCAGAAAATGTATGCCGTGTGATTTAAAAAAGCAGAAAAATAAGAGTAATTAAACGTGCAGGAGGGCGGCCCGGCTTGTCGTCATCGGCACTGCCACCTTTTCCCCACAGACCGATACATTTTAGGCAATTTCACGCAGTTAACAGTAATTACGTTACCAAAACGGCATCGTTCGCGCAGTCCGCTGGCTTAACTTGGCGAAAGGCGATATAAATGTCACAAATCTTTGGCGGGGCGTTAAATCGGTGGGCCAGCCTAGGGATTTAGAAATAGTTTAATTTTTATTTTATCAGCCCCCTCCTCCTCCTCCTCCTCCTCCGCCGGGGGGGGGCCGGGGGGGCCGCGCGGGGGGGGGGGCGGCGGGCGGGG
>JAODKC010000130.1:1690647-1706962 GCA_026777985.1 Mormyrops attenuatus | reverse complement strand
CCCCGCCCCCCCCCCCCCCCCCCCCCCCCGCCCCGCCCCCCCCCCCGGGCCGGGCAGCCCCCCACCCCCGCCTTGGGCGCTATGGGCTCCTTGCACTTACGGGGCTCCATTTAGCTGCAGAGCACTTTTCAGTTTATAAATCTGCCACCTTGTGAGAAATTTTAGGAAGCTCACTGGGGCTGGAATCTGAACAAACCAGTGCATGATTCTTTTTTTGAGTGTTCTGTAAAGTAAACCTAGGTAAAGAGGTGGAATTCCCTAATACCCCCCTCCCCCGATGAACTTTGTGCTTTTCTGCAATTGAGACTGAAAAGCACCCCCTCTCCATCCCAGTAAGACTATAGAAAGCAGGTGAAGCTCTTTAGTGGCCTGGGCTGTGCTGCAGTAATTATCAGGTATGCCCCCCCTTCTGGGGGTAATCGAATGGATGAGCGTCTCACCTGAGAGTCACACGCTTCTGCACTGTGTGACTCATTAAACCCAATTGTGTGCTAATGACCCTTAAACTGGCCCCTCTGAGGATGCTTTCACATGGTGCTGGGAATTGCAGCACACTGGGGCCTGTGGGGCCTGTGCTCTGTCTCACCATAGCTGTGGGGGAGGGGTGTAGAGGGGAGGGGGCGGGGCCTGAGCTCCAGTTATTTTTTTAAACTACGTTTTGACTTCCTAAGTAGCTTCTTATCAAAAGAAAATTCTGGTTACTTTACCTGGTTGCCGATTAATTCCCACTGACTACAGACACACTTAACACTGTTCAGAGCTTGGGGACATGGCTACCACAGAACCTTCCAGATCAGCGTTTGATTCACAGTGGTGTTTGCGGCGAGAGTGCGGGCTGGGACAGCGGAAGCTGCACCTGAATGAAGTGGATGTCCCCCCCACCCCACCCTGCTGGAAACCAGTTTGACTGGTTTACTGAGACGCCGGCGTGTGCGTGGGAGGGTGAGGACGTGTGGAGAGAGGCTTCGCGGCTGGTGGGGGGAGTGTCACACACGCTACCGACTCCAGTTCCCTCGGCGGCAGCGAGTAGCTCCTCCGGCCGTGTTGCTCTGTTTGTGCTGCTCGAAACCCCGAGCGCCGATGGGTGAAGTCGCCATAGGCTGCTGTGTTAGAACTCCCTGTCTGATCGGCAGTGGCCGGGCCTGACTGTCCCGCCGTGGCTCTGACCCTCATTGGAGCACCGGCTCGGTGTATTCACCTCCAGGATTCAGCGGGCAGCACAGTACTGCCTGTTTCTCCGTTGAGTGCCCACAGCGGCCTGTTCATTGTCCTTATCTTCTTGATTTCTTCTCTCTCTGCCCCCTCTAAATATATCCTTGTAGGAGAAGAGAGGCCTCTGTCAGCCCCCTGGTTCCGTGGGTTGTCCGGCCGCTGTCGGTTCCGCTTGGCCGTGCACGTCAGGATTTCAGTGGGCCAGAACACTGCCAGAAATGTTTTGGTTATTTATTCTTTTTGGGAAAACAATCTTCTATTGTTCCTTTGGCTTCATTTACTTCTGTTCTGAACTAACATGACAATTCTGTAAGCCTAGAAAGGGACTGGGGGCTCTGAGCATTGGGGGCTCTGCATGTAATTATTTCACAAATGGCCAGAGCAGTTTCTTAAGCTTCCTGCACCCTGCCTTGTATATCCATGTGGTTGTGCATATTCTCCCGACCCTGTACACTTCCCCATCTCCTCATACATCTTCATTGTGTGCTGATGGTCACCCATGCTTATATGCAACTCTCACTTGAACATCCAGCCCCACAGAGACGCACCCATCTATAACCTCTCAGGCACAGTCTTGACTCATATTGGTTTACTTCTAATTTCATGGATAGCAGATGGTGACTTACAGCTATGCTCATCCTCAGTAGTTTTCCATTTTAATTAATGTTTTGGATCTTCTGACCAAGATCTGACTGAGCTCTAGACCCGGATTTTTAAATCCTCGGAGTCAAATGCGAACGACATTAAACCAACCTTTGACAGTGAAATGGACAACGGATGTTGATCAGAGCACAGATGAGTCGTTTTGGTTTCTGGGAAATTGAAGTATATTTTAGGTTTATACACCATGAGGACACACGCGCACACACACGCACAGCTTGTAATTTTGGGGGGTTTTTCTGTTGATACTTTGCTTTTCAGCGGACATAGCTAGCTGAGCTAACTTAGCTGCGTAGCATGTCCAGAGCTGCCTTCCCTGCTCTCCATCCGGTCATCTTCGGTTACAAAAGAGGGAAAGTAAGACGTACTACCATGCAGGAAGGCCTATGGACACGAAGAAACAATACAGCATTCAGCGGCCGCAAAGAGGACCGTAGGCGGGCCTCGTAATGTAATAAGGAGCCCCCCCCACCCTTCTGAAATGTGCATGTGACTGATTATAAAGAAACTCTCTGTTGATGTGACACTCAATGACTGCTCTCTTTGGGAGGGGTGAAGCTTTCTGGAGCAGAAGAGATGGGATGGAGGATTTAAGCTAGGATACCATTCTTAATGCAGCTCGGTCTGCCGGCTGAGATGTTTATACATTCAGATATATGGTGTCTGTAAGGCTGAGTGCACGGCATGCAGAGGTGCTCCGCTGTGCGTTTTTTTTTTTTTTTTTTGAGAAGCCTGGAATCGCTGCTCCTCTGGAAAGGGCGGCGATCCTCTGGCCCCAGAATGCCCCGTAACCTTCCACGCTGGGCTCCATTCAGGGACCACGTGGATGACTCTCATCATTTCCGAGCCCATCCGCAAGGCCAGGCGGTGAGGCTAGGGGGGGAGAGCGATAACAGACCGTAAACAGATTTGGCCAGCGTGGACTTCTTGGTTTTTGGGATGCTTCCCTTGCTCATTTCGTGCCAGTTGTTTGGCTCCTGGTGATGTCGTGCTGTTTGGGTTGAACAGGATCTCCTGGGAGTTTTGAGTGTCGGTTTGCATGCATGTAAGGAGTTGTGTAAGTCGCTATCAGTCTCACCTGTTAACAGCCCCCCCCCCCCCTCTGTTCCACAGGAGTTCTACGAGCATACGAAGTGCCTGTGGCAGGACGACGGGGTACGAGCCTGCTTCGAGAGGTCAAACGAGTACCAACTGATAGACTGCGCACAGTAGTGAGTACACATGCCGGGCGGTACAACCTCAGGGGGACCCAGTTTTTGTTTAGCCTTTTGTAACATTTGCCCCCTTGAGCCAGCGTGAGATTCTGGAAAGCCTATTGCATCCATGTATAGGGTCTTGAGCAGGGCCCTTAACCCCCTGCTCTAGGGGCGCTGCACAGTGGCTAACCCTGCACTGTGACCCAGGCTTGCTCTCACCTCCATGTGTGTCTGTGTGTCTCAAGGAGATGAAGATGGTATAGGCAGCGAGAAGCAATCTGATGTACTTGTACTCATATGTGTACAAATGGTAAATAAAGGATCACTTCATCATTTTGTCAAAATTGCATTTTAATATGTTTGTATAGCTGTGTGACAGTTAGGCTGGATAGTCTTTGTCCGTCTGTCTCTGTCTGTCTGTCTCTGTGCAGTGCCACTGTCTGGCAGTTCCCATCTGGTTTTTCCACATCAGAAGGCATAATGCCATCTCCTCCTCTTCTGTCCCTTTATACAGGCCCCGTTTTCTCTCTCCTACTTTATCCTCCTTCCAATCTCTCTCTGGCTCCCGCCCCCATCTCGAAGCAGTGCCCCAGTCACGTGACACGGGTGCTCCTGCTCTGGAGAAGTCATTAGTGCCGCGCAGTGGCGGCAGGCGAGCGCCGGCGTTGTGACCGTAGGTGGTTCTGCACCCCGCTGCAGCCCAGCCTGCCCTTTCCTTCTGGGTTACCTGCACTTACATGGTCGACATTCCCTGTCGTGCGTTGCGTTGAGCCCAGCCAGACCGGAAGTCCCCCCCCCCCCAATGCAGTGTGCTTATGTAAACGGGGGAGGCCAAAAGCAAGAGGGAAGGCTATTTATAGCCCAGGATGGCTGCAGGAGGAGAGATACTGATAGAGAGAGACTGAGGCATAGCAAACGTGGCTGTCTTTCTCCCTTGGAGGGATTAGAAGCAGCAGAGAAAGGGTCTCTTCAGCTGAAGAACAAAGGGGTGCTTTCATCCTCTCACCCTCGTCTGGACATTGAAAGCACACGCTTTGCTGGGCAATGCATTGATAAACCTGGTGCGCGGTGGATATAATCCTGCGCTCGGAGGTTAGTTAGCGATTAATTTGCGTGCTTCCTGTCACATGACTCTCATGCTTGGCTCGGCAGTGCTGCTTGCCCTGACCTGCTTGTCAGTGGATTTGCATTAGTCTCTGTAGTGTTGGTCCTGTCTCAGATTCCTGGTTGCAGGACTTTGGTGTAAGTCTGAAATAACCGCCAACACCCCGCCCTCCCTTTTAAAAAATAAAATAAGAATGGCATGGACCCTTTACCCCAGCGTAGTCTTACACACAGTTTGTGTATGTGCTTTGGTTGAACCAGGGTTGCCGCTGTACACACTGTGTGGTTGGGTGTCCTTACTGCTGTATCGGCACTGTGAGGAGGAGGAAGGGCAAACGAGTCTGAGGGTGTTTGATCGTTGCTTTAACTAACGACTGCAGCACTTGCACGATTTGATTTGTATCTGATCCCCTCGTGCTTTTGAATCGTGAGGTGATCCCAGAATGCCCCAAGGAAGCCCCCCAAAACAGGAAGAATGTACCAACTCCACACACTGTTGTTTTTGTGGACATCGGCAAAACATTTAGGAAGATATGGCTTGTTAATTTCAGCTTAGCTGACCATCTTATCAAGCCTACTTAGGGTGGAGTAGTAGTTTTTATTACCCAGAATTACTGATGAAAATGGCGTCCTATCAAAAGCTGACACATCCGACTGATCGTTTGCGTGCCTCTAGAACAAAGCTTGGTCCATCCTTGGGAGGGGTTGGGTGCGTTATGTTTACAAGGCAGTTCTGAACGTGAGAAGATGCGTCGGACAATAGTAACTGTTGGAGAAGTGCACGCTTTCATGGTGTGATGTGTTTGTCATGGTTCGGTGCTGATCCTTGAGATTCTGTTCCTCTCTTGGACTTAGTTTTCATAGCCTGTTATTTTCCTTAAGCCTACTCTGAGTAATACCACAATCATTTATCACCAAATTCATCTAAATAGTAAATTCGGCAGGTAAATCCCGCCGGTGGGTCTATTTTTATCCCCCCTGACGGCACGCTGTGGAGAAGAATCACTGCTGTAGAAGCCATGGCGACGGCCAGCAGCGGTGCTAAAATAATAGCAACCAGGCTAAATAAGGAAATACTTAAGGGATTATTTTAAGAATGTCAGTGAGACAAAGGCCAGCTTTTGTGCTGCGTTAAGGCGACATTCCTGACACCGGGGCCGGTGCCCCACAGACCAGCTGTGATTTCAGATTTTTTTTCATATGGTGAAGAAATCACTTTGATCGCACTCTTTTATATCTGGTTTTGACCCTGCTGCCAGTTGTGTTAATGGCATATGGTCGTGTGTATTTTTTTTATAGACATATATCCGGAGATGTGCTCTGACCTATAAAGGATGGATATATATTTCGGTGTAACACTTCTTGTTTACAGAGACGATGTGTTGCACCCATCCGCATGATCTTGATGTCATATATCTGTCGTGCCTGCGTGTCTCACTGGGCCACTGGGGGTGGGTCACGGTTTACGGGTGAGAGTTGAGGTGAGCAGCGGCGGAAACACACTCACTATTTTTGTTTCCCGATCTATGTAAATGGTGGCGGCAAAAAAGTAGTTCTTATAACACAGTTTCATTATTAGCCAAACTGTGATTAGGACCCATTTTAAATATGGAATATGGTTCTACAGTGACATCGCATTTTGAATGAGAATTATTGAAATGAATCTTTGGTCCAGCTGTTTGTGACTGACTGTTTTATTTAAAGATGCACGGTCAGTGGCGGAGCACTGTACCAGAGTGCCTAGGTAGGCAGCTAACCCAAAAAAAAGGATGGTTGTTATTAACGTAACCGGAGGTGCTGAGAGATTTCTGGCCACTGGAGTTTTTCAAAGGCAGATGGTCGTCATGTAATAAAGCCGCAGAAGCTTTTAACTCCCTTTTCAAGTCTCAAAATCTGTCAACACAGTAATTAAAAACAAAAGAAACAAAAGGAAAAAATAAGTGATTCTGAACAAGTAAGGACTCCAAAAAATGCAATTTATCAGAGCCCACTGGTTTTCCATTTTGAGACTCTGGATAGAAAATAAGTGCACAGTGATTCGTACCAGTCCCCAGTCATTTAGTGAAAACACCTTGCAAAAAATGTCTTTTTTTTTCCCTTTAATCATAGAAAGGGTTCTCCGGTTTCTTGTTTACATGTGTGACGGCACATACGTTGTCCAAGATGGCGCCGTTGAACAGTTGGTATTAAGCTACGTTTTATGTGCTTTAAGTATGTGGCGTGTGTTGCAGGCGTTCTGGTTAGAGTGTGCAGTGCTCCCAGAAGCTGAGAGATCAGCTGTCTTATCCAGTATACGGTTTTTAAAAAGATCATCTAACCATAAGTCAGGGTCACCAACCTTGGTCAGCTGGGTGAAGTGAGATTTTCAGTTTGGGACAAGTCTGCACACGCATTTACATGAATGTAACAGTTTTTGCAAACAGAGTTTGCAAACTACTAATGCTTTTGATGTAGCTAATTTTAGGTTTGTAATGGAATAATATAGATTCACCATAAGATTTCTTGCATGAGAGTCTGAAAGCATGAGATGCGTAAGACTTGGCGACCCTGATTTAGTTTTTCATTCCGCTCTTAGCAACCTGTGATTTAAATTTGTGTTTTTGTGATGCCTTTTGGAAGCAAGTGGACACACTTTTTAAAAACCTATAAAATGCATACGGCTTATTTGCTCACGTAGCACGTTATGCTGGATTTTTGCATATGATTTTAGTAATGTGGAGCGGGAAATCTTTTTAAAGAGGGCAACGGAGGAGTGGGCTTGTGGGTTAGGGTCCTGTGCCTGTGATCAGAATGTCACTGGTTTGAACCCCAGAGTCGGCAAAGTGATGAGGTCCCTGAGCATGGCCTGGCTGACCGTACCTTCTCAAATCGCTTTTTCAAATCGTAAATTGCCCCCCCAGATTTTCCTGGGTTTGAAAGTTAACCAGAGGCATCAAGCTCTGTCGAGAGTCACATAAAGCTTGCTTTTGGGGTGTGGACACACGCGGTCCGGCTGCGGGTTGGGGTGATTGCATCGCCTGACTCCTGCATTTGTCTTCTTTCATGCCCGTGTGTGCGTGCTGCTGTGCGCATGCCCGGCCAGTTGATGTGCTTCCGCCCCCGGGTGCCCCTCACACCCTCGCCTCCCTCCTCTCCGTAGTCGCGTCTCCGCTGTGACAGAAAATGGCTGAGACTGACTCATCAAATGGGGAGGGGGAGAGTGTGTGTGTGTGTGTGTGTGTGTGAGAGAGAGAGAGAGAGAGAGAGATTTCACTGGCAATACGGCGGGGATGAGCGAGCAGAGGAGAGGGAGAGGGAGCAAGAGAGAGGGGGGAAGAGGGAGAGTGGGAAAGGGAGAGAGAGGGTGCAGGAGAGAGAAAGGGAGCAGATCTGCTGTTTGCCGGCCCTGACTGGGTCCGTGTGTGTGTGTGTGTGTGTATATGAGGTTGGCATGCATTGTGTCCAATGGCCACATATGAA
Organism: Mormyrops attenuatus; assembly: GCA_026777985.1. Taxonomy (NCBI): domain Eukaryota; kingdom Metazoa; phylum Chordata; class Actinopteri; order Osteoglossiformes; family Mormyridae; genus Mormyrops; species Mormyrops attenuatus. The sequence continues at coordinate 1,699,331 of JAODKC010000130.1, read as the reverse complement.
AGTGCCCTGTTCATCAATGTGGAGGGCGCTCACCAAATGAGTGTTTTGTTCGGGCGTATTGGCTTGTGTCTATGAAAGGGTTAAGTGTTTCTCCACTGTCTTTCCCTCTCTGGCTTTTTTTCCCTTCATTATTTTCTGTTTTTTGTGTACCCTCATGTCTGGCGCTACTTTCTCTATCCATCCCCCTCTCCCTTCAGTCCTGCTCTCTCTCTCTCTGGCTCAACTCCCGTCACACAAGATTTGGAGCTGATAGTCTATTTATAGCGCCCATGGTTCTGTCACCATGGCAACCAAGCTGGAGGCCAGGGCGCCAGGGAGCTATTTTTGGATCCGTTCTGTAATGTTAGACAGAGCTTAGGCCCTGCTCTTTTTCTTTTGCTTGCTAGCTCACTCTTTTGCTTTCCCCCCTCCCTCTGTCTCTCCCTCCCTCCCTGTTTTTCTGTGTCAGACCTGACTGGCTTGTGTGCACATGCAGAGGGGAGTGGATTAATGGCAGTTAAGGTGAATGAGTTGCTGTCGCTAAGCTTTGAGCTGTAATGGATTCACCGAAAATAAACACATTTCTTTTTTTCGGGGGTGGGGGGGGGGCTAGCATATTTCTTGCTGAACTTCTTCACTTCTCACTCCTGTCCCCTATCCGATTAATCACATGCAGGCCAGTGACTTGTACCCAATGTTAGAAGATATTTTACCTAATGTCAGACTTTGTTTATTAAGAAAAGGAAAAGCCCCAGATTGTTCCTCAGACAGTCATTAGGAAGCAGGGGTACAGCATCATATCCTTGGGGGTGGGACATCCGGCTGTGAGACCGATTTCCTGTTCCTGCCCTCTGTTACACTGCCGTAGTCTTGATCATACAGACCAGATCTGATTTGATTTTAATTTGAATTTGGGTGGCTGGCCTGACCCAGGATGATGTCTCCATCCCCGTAGTGAGTTAGACAGGTTGTTTTGGAGACGTGGTCGTAGTTTGGGGTCACATGCAAAGGCCTTGATGAACCTACAGCACTCTGCAAAAATCTTAGGCAATCAAAGAAAATGTTTAAAGCTTTTTATCTGGGTAGTAAGCATTCATTTTCTCAGAAGAAACACAATTTAACTTTATGCCAATTAAGAATAACAAAACATTTTACAAGAATTTTTTTCTGTTCACCAAAAAGTTACTAATAACTTGTTAGATGGCTAGAACAACACTGCTTCAGTTCCCAAACCTTTTTAAACCAGCCATTCCATGCATTTGTTACATTTCACGACTAACTTGCTTGATTTAACTAGTTTAAAAAGTCAATGAGCTGTTGATTAGCTCAAAGAGATAGGGTAGTGGTCCAGTCAAATAAAGCATGGGTGTATTGGACAGTTGCAGCAAATACTGGGGTGACTTTAGGAGAGGTTTTGAAATGGCTAAACTGATACACTTTGACAGATATCATAGTTTTACACCAGCATGAAAATCATTTAAGCATTTTGTTTGACGTTTGGACAGTACAGTAAGGGCGCTTCTCACATTTTAATGTGGGTCCCTGAGCGGAAGAGAGGCAGCGCAGGAGAATCTCGTTTCTTGGGTCAGGGTGGGGGATCCTCAGAGGGAGAGTCTTAAATATAATTAACTGGTCAAACGCTTTAATGTGGCTAAATATGGCCGAATCATCCCTAAATCAATGTGCCAGAACTGACCTTTCCTGATTAAGGCCTGATTAAGTCCACTGTCACCTGTCCCCATTCTTTTTGGCTGGGGTCAGCCACCATACCCTCTCCATTCGACCCCCAGGCCCCATGATCCGAGTCCCTAATACTTTCACCTTAACCAGATGACTGCATAGTGAGACTGTTATCAGCTCTGCGGCTCTAATGTGCTGCCACAGAGACAGCTGGCAGGCCGGGAGTCCCTGTTCTTTTGGGGCTCTCACACTCGTCACTCATTGGAGGCCCTGTTCTTTTGGGGCTCTCACACTCGTCACTCATTGGAGGCCCTGGGGGATTTGGTACAGGCTGACTCCTTCAGGAGGCCACGGGTCAGGAATCTGAAGATGCCTTCCTGGTCACCAGGGCCAGCCCTCTGTGGCCTGTCGTCCGGTGAGTGGTGCTCTGGGCAGTCAGGCATGGCTCTGTACCATCTCAGAACTTGTGGCCTCCTTTTACCTGCTACCTCTGGGGTTAATGTTGAATGGCCCAGTTTCACCGCAGTCCAGAGAAATCTCTGAACCTGTCATGACCTTTATTTAGTATTATTGTGCCAAATGGGAATACTGGCGTTGTTTTTTTTTTTTTCTTTTTTTTCCTCCTCTCTCTTTCCCACCAGTGAACTTTGCTGTAAGTGTAATTGCGTCCTGAATGGAGAAATGGAGTGAGTAGAGGAACGGGGTTTATCAGTATTGGGGACAGTGGCATAAGATTTGATCGGGTGATTTAAGTTCAGATGTAGTAAGTTGTAAGAAGCAGGCACTGGGCAGCAAATAAGGGCTGCAGAGCTCTGTGGACTGGCCACGGTCATGCAGGTGTGTGTGTGGGGGGGGGGGGGTAAATGATTTATATTAATGACTCATTGCTCGAAAATAGAATAAGGAAAACAAGTCAAGAAAACGCAACAATAACAAGATGAGAATGTAGTCGTGATTACAGGGCTGGAGGAGTGGAATTAGCAGCAGATTCTCACTTATTTCAGGTGTGTGGTATGAAAATAGACACCGTCAACTGTGGTGGTGAGTTTCTGCCTGATTAATCTGATTCTGATCTCTAGAGTTGTAGGCAGGTTCTGCGTTTCTCTTGTTCTATCAGCAAGATATAAAGGTGTACAATACAAAAGGCCATGCCATCTGTAATTGATTGGCATCTGGAAGCAGTCGTGTTTGAACCCTCAACTAGTTTTATTCAACTTGGTGCGTGTATCTAGTCAAGTACTGATTGGATCAATGAACTAGCAGATCATGTGTTAGAAGTTTCAGTAAAGATTCAAAATGGTGGAAAAATCTATGTGGGGAAAGAGGTGTGGCCTTGGGGATTAGAAGCTGGTGAATAGAGCTGCTTGTGAACTTTGTCAGGCCGAGTTGTGGCATAATTTATGTTTATGCTGTAGCGCCACCATCTGACCTATCTGCGAGGTTGAGAACATGAAGTGCTTTGCTGGTTTAACCTATAAATATAATAATCTTGCACTTAACTTCCAATTTCACAGCTGAATTTTTATTGATGTCAGTTTTCAAACTTGAACAAGAAATGCAAAATACATTTTCCTAAAACTGAAATTGAAATTCAAGGTGTATGCATTTTCGTTTGAATCCATGGGGACCCAGAATGTTCCTGTAATAGATATATTATTTTATGTTAATTAGCACTACACTCCTGTTAAATGTTAAAAGATCCGTTTCTTTGTTTAGAAGTAGAGAAGTCTTTTGCTCTTGTTTGATGGGTCTCCTTTGCTCGTATTCTTTCTTCAGAACAGGCCACATATCTGAATTCTGCCAATTATCAAGTCAACATCTGCCTGTTCTTTAGCATTAACTGGACAAGGTTTAGTAAATATGAACTTCTTAGGGTGTGCATAGGTTGAAGATCAGTTTCATAAGCCTCAGTTTCACTAGTAGCAACTTTGAACCTTGTATACTTTTTTTGTAATCCATGGTGACAGTGGCACACAATTTTCCATGTGATGTACTTTAAGTGTAGCAAGAAATTCCTTTTGAAAGTCCAGCTAGACAGGCCCGCTTTATGCTACGTTTGGAATGAAGGCTTGTGGGACAGACTGGCCCCTCTGGTGGTTCAATGCAGAACTGCAGTCCCAGACTTTTTCTTCTGCCCTGTGATGTCTGTCCCACTGTGAGACATGGATTAGCGTACGGTTTAATCTTTGGAAAATTAAAATGTAACCCCTAGGTTAAATTGTGTTTTGGGTCAAAGTAAGCAGTGTTGTAGCAGGTACAGCAAACATAACAATGTCTGTTAATGAAGGCACTGGGTCAGAGATCGGATAGTCACTGTGGAAAGACACAGGGCTGTTTCTTAATGAGGCTTTTGCATAATGGTGAATTGGACAGTCGCTGGTCAACATTGATCGGTCTAGCAGCCAGTCAGGTGCTTTTGATACATAACTGACATTCGGTGCATCGACAGGTTGGAGTGGATTCTGGCTGTAATGTGACGTGGTGAATATGGTGACTTTTGCGTGAACGATTTCACCACATAAAAAGAAACTTCTGCAGTCTGTACACTGACATTGCCCCTTGACCAGAAAGACCCAGTAGGTCCACATCCCCGTGACATCCATAAGAGCTTCTTCAAGGTGACTAGCTCTTCCTGCATACAGCCGGTGAAATGCGCCTTCTAGGACGGAGACCCCGATTAGTAACATCTGCGCGGGCTCTGCAGATGAGACCCAGTCAGCAATGTCCTCCTGGCTATGAGAGAGATCTCTGCTGTTTTAATTTGACCACCGGGGCGAGTTGTTATTGGAATGGGCCTATTAATAGAGGGAACGTCTATAATTGAGACGGCGTAGTTGGATTTTAGCAGCGGGCATGCCTTTCGGAGCGGGCTGGGTGCTCGTGTCCCGTGACGCGCCCGAGCACCCGCCGCACCTCCCCCGCCACTGCAGCTGCTGCTTTCCCGTCACATTCCGGCCTTCTGCGCCACATTCCTTGTTATCTCAGAGGGGTCACATACCTCAGCCCCTCTTCACCTGCTCCCCGCAGCTGCACGCTGCGCTGGAGCGGCCGTCCGTCTGGCTGCCCGTGCCGCTTTCGGGTTCCTTCGGGGGCCTGTGCTATCCCCCGGGCCTGTGCTATCCCCCGGGCCTGTGCTATCCCCCGGGCCTGTGCTATCCCCCGGGCCTGTGCTCTACAAGAGACTCATCTGGGATAGATAGCAAATACAGGGATGGTAAACCTACAGGTGAGGTGAAGGGAGGCTACAGGCAAACACTCTAGAATCAAAATGGAGGGTCTCCCTGATCAAGGACCTACTGCTGCAACTGAGCTCTCCATACTCTGAATGCAGGAAACGGCGCCATGCAGTTAGCTTACCTGTAAGAAGCTGCAGGTTACCATACAGTACTTTATACTGTACTGTGTAATCATCATGAGGGTACAGCTTAGTGTATCAGTTCAAACAAAAAACATGCATAAAGTTCCATGATTAATGTTACCTTTACTCTTATTATAACACTGTACGGTATAGTAAGAATTGTGGCTGGCATGCTGCTGTTATCCAGTGCCTGTGTCCAGATCTTGGACTGATTTCATTTCAGAGGCCTAACAGGGTACCCCCCCCTCCCCAAAACCCTCCTATCACAGTAGCTCCACTGCCTACAGTGTTTGACTGGAGCAGCTAATGGTGACTCATTGCCTCCTGGTATCCTTGCACTGCTGAGGAGGAAGCTGCCCCCTCTGCTGACCAGTTGTAAAACTACAAGTGGAAAAACTTGTATCTCCACTAACTGACCCACGTCCTTAAATTCAACTGTTTCTCTCTCTCTCTCTCTCTCTCTCTCTCTCTCTCTCTCTCTCTCTGCTCCTTTCAGCTTTTTAGACAAGATTGACATTGTGAAGCAGTCTGACTATACTCCATCTGATCAGGTTAGTGTCCTGTTTGGCACTTATCTTCAATGAGCACTTTAGTGATTTGCCACATAAACAACAGAGGTGGGTCTCGTGGAAAGTAACGACACATTATGCTTTCCTGAAAGCCCAACTTTTTATTTCATGTAAATCACTCTTATGCTGATCCGGAGCAGTTAGATAACTGCTCCGGATCTTATTCCAGTCTTATTCAGGAGCAGAATAAGACTGCTCCTGACGAGGAGCAGTCTTATTCATAAATGCTGAGTAGGTGACATAGCTGTGATCCATAGCTACCTAGCCTTTATTTAATAAAACTGCATAAATGGTCAAGATAGCCATTCACCTTCCAGCAGCGATCTCCCCACACACAGGTAGGTTGTAGGTTTGAACCCCACCACTGGTGGTTTGAAATGACCCAACATGCCACCCAACACCTATAGTTTTAAAAATGTGACATACTGCTCGTATGCCCACCAAATGTAATGGCACTTAATGTATATAAAATATTTTAATGGGTGTTGGGGGTGCATCTGTGGGATTATTAACACACGATTTCCTCATTCCCCCCAGGACCTGCTGAGATGCCGAGTTCTGACTTCGGGGATTTTCGAGACAAGATTTCAGGTGGACAAAGTCAATTTCCAGTAAGTTGAGAAGACGGAACATTTTATTGCTGGATACACTACATGTGATCTTTCGGTTATTGGGATTCGAGCTGTGAGGAAAAAGATGGATGCCAATGTTTGCTGTCCTCTTTCTCATCTTTCCTCATAGCATGTTTGACGTGGGGGGCCAGAGGGATGAGCGGAGAAAGTGGATCCAGTGTTTTAATGGTGAGGAGGACACGCCCCATCTGATACTCCTTGGCGTTTGGAAAAGGCGCCTTTGAATTCTCTGTGATTTATGTGGTGTTCCGAGTGGCTGGTTGAGTAAGGCTGCACTCTCCCCCCCCCACCCCCCCTTCCCACTCTGTCCTCACAGATGTCACAGCCATTATTTTTGTGGTGGCCAGCAGCAGCTATAACATGGTCATCCGGGAAGACAATCAGACCAACCGCCTTCAGGAGGCTCTCAACTTGTTCAAAAACATCTGGAACAACAGGTATGGGCAGCAGCTGAAGAAGCGGTCAGGCATGAAAAAGCCATACATTAATTGAGCCAGCGCACCATTGTCAAATTGCTACTGATGAAAATGTATGTACTGTTTATTGCCTTGTGTGTTTCTGAATAAATGCATTGCACAGTTGCCCCGGGCAGCCCCCTCGTCCATATTTAGAGAGTGACATTACACACTATAGCCAAGAGAGCAATTTCAATGGATTCTATAATTTCACATAGTCTGTGCCATATGACAAACAAATAGTTCATAATTAGCAGCGGGTAGCCAGTAGAGTTTAAAGGCATGGACTCTTAACCTCAAGGATATTGGTTCAAGTCTCAGGTGGACCCTGGTGTTCTGGCCTTGAGCCAAGGTACTTAATCAGATCCAATCTGTGTTACACACATCCGGGTGTGGCAACGATTTCAGTGACTTCAGTGTCACCTTAGTGTTAAGTTTGGTATGCGTTCTGCTTTTAATCTTGCCTATAAGCAGCCATTTTTCTTCCTCTCCCCAGGTGGCTACGGACCATTTCTGTCATCCTATTCCTCAACAAGCAGGACCTACTGGCCGAGAAGGTTTTGGCAGCCAAATCGAAAATCGAGGACTATTTCCCAGAGTTTGCGCGATACATAACCCCAGACGATGGTGAGTGCTGTTTTTACTTGCTGCAAGCATTTGGTGGGGCGACGGGAGTCACAGGCAGCAACCCCAATATTTAAAAATTTTCCTCTCCCATCCCCAGCATCACCCGAACCAGGGGAGGATCCACGAGTCACCAGGGCAAAGTATTTCATCCGAGACGAGTTCCTGGTGAGTGACATGCCTTTGTCCGTAGCAAAACGAGCCTCCTTGTTAAAACACCCCCAGCGCGCGATGGCCGCGATTCTCGTGTTGCGGGACATCCCAGTCTGACCTGCTCCCATGGCTCTGATTGCTGAACTTGAGACTGATGCATAACGATGTTTCTCGCCGCTTCACAGAGGATCAGCACAGCCAGTGGGGACGGGAGGCACTACTGCTACCCACACTTCACCTGCGCTGTCGACACGGAGAACATCCGCCGGGTCTTCAACGACTGCCGGGACATCATCCAGCGAATGCACCTGCGACAGTACGAGCTCTTGTGATGGGAGCAGGGTGGGGAAAGACAGGCTCGGCCTCCAGACAGCCCCCCCGCCCCGCCGCTCTAACCTCCCCGCTCCCTTCCCCTCCTCATTCTGTGCTCTCCTGAGGACGACTTTTCTTGACGTTTCAATAAAGTCAAATACGCCCCCATTTAAATAGACTTCAACATGCAGCAACCACGAAAATGAGAGAGAAAAAGAGACAAAAGCCAGAACTGCAGAACTCCAAGCACTTTCCCCACTGCGCTCAGGACTGTAACACACACACGCACACACGCACAGAGCGGTACTCTAAACCCTATTCTTTCCCCTGCAAGGAGCCGTCTGGCCACAAAACCCCACATTTCCCCTCAGTCAGCACACAGCTTTGTGGGGCACATAACTGTCACACACGCAACGCTCTGACGCACATACACACACATCCTCTCCACACACACATCTTCACACACACAGACTTTCATTCTGTCCTGACGGGCCCAGGCCGCTGTCTGGCCGACCGGCCAGCTGCTCCTCCTCTGCGCTCCCCGAGACGGCCGCCGCCGCCAGGAGTCGTCTAACAGCACGAATAGGAGAACGGGCAAGAGCGTAAAAGCCTTTCGGATGAGGAGGAGTGCAGGCTGGGTGGGGCTTCAGCGCGTCGCCGGCAGAGGAGGAGAAGAGGCATGGACACCGCGCATAACCGAAATACATGCAGTGCAAAAAATAATAATAAAAAACCAACAAAAAAATTGACGAAATAGATATTTATGTGTGTATAAATATGTATGTATTTTATATATATATATATATATAAATACATATATATATATATAAAATATGATAAATTTATTTTCCTGTAAGTCAGCCCTTGTGTCCTTCTGCACCCCCCAAGTTGCTGGTGTACACTGTGTGTGCTGTGTCCAGCT
>JAODKC010000130.1:1648570-1671017 GCA_026777985.1 Mormyrops attenuatus | reverse complement strand
CGTCGCTCGCCGCCGGCGCCGGCGCCCCCCCGCCCCCCCCCCCCCGGCCGGCGCGCCCGGCGGGGTGGGGGGGGGGGGGGGGGGGCGGGGCCCCCCCCGCCGGGGGGGGGGGCCAGAGTACCCACAGCGTGAACTGGGGAGGCGATGTCCACATGCACCCAGACGCCCGGCCAGTCGAAGCCCAGGTGCGAGCCGATGAAGAGCCCTGCGCAGGAGCTCTGAGCATTCTCACGGTCCTGCCAGACAGACAGAGACAGCCTGCTGACAGAGCGCCCCCTACGGGTGCTCTCAGCAGCCTCCCAGCACTCTCCAGATCAATTTTACTTAAATATTACTTTAATTTCTGGTGAATAAGTAGGAGCGCCTTGACAGCTTGTCCTTCCACTTGTCACTTTCACGACGACTCAAAATCCATCCACATCACTATTCCTGGTAATGCAGATGAATCTGACTAAATACTGGAGTCCCTGCAGTTATGCTAACTCATGCCCTTTTCCCCAGGCCCAAGAAATGAGGAACTAGGAAATACAAACTCACTTCCTTATTAATGTATAATATTTAATTTGCACCTGCAAAGTCAGCAGACAGAACAGTTGCCAGGGCAACAAACCCCTGCTCTTCAACAACTTTGAGTGTTAAGTCTCTACCGAAACCTTCACCACTACGGGGGAACAGAAGCTGTTTGATGCACCATGACTGTTTTTGAAGTTTCAAGGCTTTTAGATATTTTCACAGAATAAGAAATCAAAAAGTACGACATGTAAGTGTTAATTAACCGTGTCAAGCACCATTACACAGCAATACATACAGAGGAAAATAAATTTCAACATATCAAGGTTGAAAAAGGTTTTTATATTCGGTTTCTAGAAATGGCCAAATCAGCGTGACTTTTATAAAAGCAGAGAATGTTGACAGAAACTGGTTCCGTGGGTATTTCCCTAGAGAGTGGGTGCAGTAGGCAGCTAAGTAGAATTAGCTACAGCAGGGAGGAACCCTCCAATTGGAGGCACGAGGGCGGTGAGCTACTCACAGCTACCGAGTTCTTCATGTCTGCCACAGCAGACGTGAACTCGCTGAAGTGCAGCTCAGGGCAATAGACCAAGGGGTGGGCAAGGTCTCCGCTGCTGCGGCCAGCCCGCACGCAGGCGGCCTCCCACTCCTCACTGTTGGTCATGATCGCCGCGTGGTATTTCCCTGTGGAGATCCCCTGAAAAGCAGAACCTGACTTCAACAACAGCAGCAAAAGTACCAACACCACCGACAGGCCAATGAGAAGGTCTCCCTCGAGAAAATGGCCTTTACAGCAGAGAAAGGGAGGACAGAAGCGCCGGATTAGGGCCGAACTCCACATCTACCAAGAGTCTAAGCGGGGAGCATTCAGCATGGTTTCAGCTGACCAACAAAAAGTGTAAAGTCAGACGATAGTCAAATGCGGCTATTTGTGTTGTGTGACAGTACGGGAAAGGTGATCCCATTATGACCAAAAATTATTATTTTTTAAAATTATGACACTAGCTGTGGTATATTTTCAAAAGTAACGTGAGAAGCAAGGTCACGCGATAAACTTGCGGTGAGAGTATGAGACTGGGTGACACGGACCTGCGCTCCAGTCAAGGTAGCCATGTCCAGGATGATATCTGCAGAAAGGTCCTTTCTTGCATAGACCACTCCGTCGGACAGCACCAGCCGGCCCTCTGCATCAGTGTTGTTTATTTCTACGGTCCTAAAGAGAAGGGGAAAGTGACTTAACAGCCTGGACACATGCTCCAGTGAACGCCCAGGCCTCTCCTGTTCACGATGAAACCATCCCCTCTCTGGAAGAGGAAGATAAGCCGGATTAATTACAAAACTGAATGAGTATCTCATGGGTAGTTTTTTTTTTTACTATTCAACCAGGTCCTCAGAAAACACAGCCATCACTTTGAAGGGGACTGTAGTTGGATTTGCCAATCAGGGGTGGTTCCAGGGTGATAGGGTACTCGTGCCAGAAACTGTCACACAAGCTCTGTAAGGCAGCCCCCGGTGCCACCCACACTGCCAATTACGTCTGTATCCATGGCGACGGAATCATCAGCGTCGTTAACCAATAAAAACATGAGCTCGGTTTCTAAATGAGAGGGCACAGCATCCAAAAAACGAAATGCCAATATTTAAAAAAAAAACCAGAATGAGAAACTATGGATGACGACAGCTGCCTTAGCTTTCACCACTAGTTAACTGTAAGCCGACTACGAGCCCGGTTTATACCGCATGCACATGTACGACACAGGTGTTAAACCATGCGCTCACTTTCCGGAGTACAGCGTGTGGATGTCATCAGGCCTTGTGGCAGCAGGACCGACGGCGTTCTCCGCCAGGCAGAAGACGGCATGGAGAGTGTCTTTAAAGCCCTGTTGGGGGGGTGGGGTGGGGGCACACAGAAAAACCAAAGTCACACACAGACGGCATGACCACAGGTCTGTGTCAGGACAGCCAGTGCGCATTCAGGAGGCCAAGGGTTATGTCAAAGGAGAGAGCTCTTGGGGCGGGGCCTCCGCTTAGATGCACAGCTCACCTGCTTGACGGCAGCTTTAAAGGCCCCAAGGACGGCGGCTGCCCCACCGCAATCCCTCTTCATTCCCGGCATGGTGGTCTGCGGAGAAAGCACACTGCTGTTTTATGTTTGTCCCTCTGCGTGAGTAGAGATATCAGCGGCATGTCCTAAAATCATGTAGTTGATTACTATGTAGTAGACAAAATTTAGTATGCAAAGTGAGCAGTATATCCAAATCCTCAGTATGGATGAGACAGTAGGCAAACAGCACCCAGATGACATAATACATTCTGCGAAATTCTGAAGTGTGCAATCGACAGCTGCTACCCTATCCCAAAAGTTGTGTCAAACTGAAGTAGAAAATGTCCAGGTACCTCGGATATGTTTTTATTTTCGTTGATAGTTTTTAAACTTTGGCGAGGGTCAAAATACGTCATTAGTAAACATCCAGGATGCGCGTCCCGAAAGCATATTTGTTAACTACATTAGCAATTTGCATAGTTGAAACTATGCAACTTAATGGGTCAAACTATGCAAGTTGCGAACGGGAGCGTTTGGGTAATGCACCACAGGTTACATTATACAAGACAGCAACCAGCGTATGTCCAAGTGCATGCATGCTGTCTTCATGTATACATACAGCACGCACTGCATTACCGGTGGATTAGCAGGCTTATATTGAAATTCAGCACATACTGTGTAAAGTATTTTGGATGCCCCCTCAGCGGTGCACTGAAGCTACTATAACCATTTACCACCTGTTGCTAAGACATTTTGCAGTGTTCCTCTTTTTTCTTATTTTAGATAAGTTCAGCATGTCCTACTCAGACGGCGGTCTGGATCCCCCCCCCACCCCGGCCGCACACACCTTTCCCTTGATACTGAGGCCCCCTGTGTCGTACACGATACCCTTGCCAACCCACGCAATGGTCTGAGTGGCGCCCTCTGGTGTATGGCTGAGCACCGCCAGGGCCGGAGGGTGTTCGGCTGCCTTCCCCACACCATAAATCCCTGCGAGATGGCAAAACCTTGATAAAGAAATCTCCCTCACTTCAGAAGGCACCATGCGTGATCTCGCGTCAGCCGTGACATCACGTAGAATAGGAGGGGATCAAAACATTGTCAAGAAACATGTTTTAAAACTTAAGCAAAGTTCTAGGCTACAAGGTATCATTTTCAGTCACAGCCCTCAGATACTCAAACACCCAGCGTGGTCTTTGAAACAGGCTGCATTCAGCCTACCTTCTAGTTATCCAAAGATTAAACATGTTCCCAAAAGTTTTTCAAAAATGAAGAAGGAGCACCTCCGAATCCCTTCTGTTTGAGCTCCTCTCCACGAATGATGGTCGGAGTGATCCCAAGTGCAGCCCCGACGGCCTTGATCTCCTGCAAAAGCAGAGAAATGACGACAATGTAAAGTAACACTTTTTATTCACAACTATGAAAGCGACAGAGCCACTAACGAAACCAAAGGCACGCAGAAAGGCCTGGAAACAAAGCCCTAGACAGCCTGACGTGGACAAGAGTTTAAACTCAATCTCCGTACTGACTTATTTGGGAAGAATGTCTTCTGTGGCATTTCAGGCTGGAAAACTAACTGTGCTGGCTGGGTTGTGAAATATATCGGAGGTGACAGATCCAACGTCTGCCTTTTCCTTAGACAGTGATCCCCCCCCCCCCCCCCATTTTAGACTCTCCTGGGCACGTGTAGGCAGTGACAGTACCCACTGTGTGTATATTAGGATTGTAATGGTACAAGTATTCATCGTGTACCATTCACTACATCTTCGTTTGGTTCATTACACACAATGAAACGAATTAATACATTTATTTATATGGGCGGAACCTTAACTCACAAGTAAAGGGGCAGTGGTGGCCTAATGGTTAGGGAAGCACACTTGTGATTGAAATGTTGTTGGTTCGAATCCCCGACCAGCAAGGTACCACCCCCAAGCACTGCTCCCCAAGTGCTAAATTAGCTGCCCCCTGCTATGTCACATATGGATTAAATGGGTCAGAAGGCAGCTTGTGGCTCAGTGGGCTAAGCCTCTATGTCTTTGATCAGAAGGTCGCCGGTTTGAGCCCAGCCTTGAGCAAGACCCTTAACCTCCAGCTCCCTGGGCACCACAACATGTGGCTGCCCCTCACGGCCAGCTTGCTCTCACCTACAGAGAGCAAGTTGGGGGAGGCGTAAAGAGAATTTCCCCACAGGGATCAATAATGTATCTAAAAAAAAAAAAATGCAGAGGGTACATTTCATTGTTGTGCCGTGGTCTGTCGACAATGACGATCACTTCACCATTTCACCTCACTAGATGTTTAACACGGAAAACATTCTACTAACTGTAGCTTTGAAAGAAAAAACAACTATGCTTTTTAGCAAAGAACATGGGACTTAGACGCGATTTAGTTCATTATGATTGTCATGCTGTTATATTTTTGATTAATTTATTTTACATATTTGTTTACAATATGCAAATTAGCACAGGTCTTGCCATAGACATGGCGGCAGACGCATTGCCTTTGGTTTACAGCAGGTCTTAATCGTCATTGTGGTTATATACGTAATAAGAAATTTCACAGCTAAATGTTTTCCTTGCAGTACTGAAATTGTAACAAACCGCCGTACTGAACCATCACACCCCTATAGGAAAACCTTTAGCCTAAAATCACAGAATACAATGAAACATACCTGCTTAAAATCTTTTGATCTTCTATGATTTCCATAGCAGTCTGTCAGCAATAATCATCTGAATATAGTTAGCTATAGCTTCGAATGCATAAGCTACAAGTAACTGTATCAGAAACTGTAACTGTGCATTTAACACTGCAACCGCTTTGTCACATTAAACACTAAGCTTCACTGCACAAAAACTATAATCTTCCACCCCCAGCACAGAAACAACTCACTGATCAAAACTAAGTGTAGCTTATCCAAACACCAGAACAAAACCAAACCTATTTAAATCTGCGAGAAAGGGTCAGAAACAGATACGAGGGAAAGCGAGAGGTTAGGGCACGACCCTCTACCCCACCTGTGCAGTGCCACAGGTCGAAGCGACGGATAGATTATCAGTCTTAATGCCGAAAATCGCAAAACGTCAATGGTAAGGGGTCTTATAAATACAGATGTGTGGATAGTTACCAATCCCCCAATCCTGTTATCCTGATGGACACCCCTCACCCACCCATGCAGCACGGGGCCAGGATGGTAAACACAGAAGCCAGACTCACCTCCAGGAAGTGATCAGTGTTCATCTCGCTGCAGGGAGTGTCGACTATCCGCGCAGCCAGCCTCACACCGTCAGCCGCGTTAGCCAGGCACTGGGGGATGGGAGAAACCACAAGAGATCACCTGGCAGTAGAGGGCAGCATATACCACCAAGACAAGGAAAAAAAGATTAAAAAAGGCAAAATACACTGCGGTTTTACCTCCAAGGTTGTGAGGTCTAGGGGACCATTGTCCTGGCCTACGGTAATAAATTCCACTGTCACCAGTTTACTTTCGGTCCTGCGGGAGGCAGCTGAGCGACGGGAGAAGAGAGGGAAGGCCCGGGCGATAGCGCAGGCAGAGGCAAACACCTCAGTGCGCTCACACACCATCTACACCAGGGGGCGACATTGCAGAGGATTGCTCATGATTTTTATACAGGACTGGATGCACTGGGAGGGTGACACAGTACCACACTCATCTTCTTTACCATCTCATGGACTTCCACTAGGAGTAGTGTCAGAAAGTAATGGGGCAAAGGTGAGAAAAAAAATGACCCAAGAAATTTCAGAATGCCCAAAAAACAAGGATCGTGGCTCAAAAACTGTCCAAGATTTAGAAGAATTTTTAAAATCATATATATATTTTTACCAACTTAGGCCAATATTCTAATCCCACATTCAGGCACCATTTTATATTCACTGATTTTATTTAATTTCCATTTCCATCTCTAACAGTCATACAAACAGCGCTGTTGTTCACATCACGTACATAACTTTATGCAACAGTGATTACATACTCTGTGTAACGGTGTTACGATACCTAGCAGAGGCCAATGTTATTTTTTAATAAAGCGCTGATCCAAAAACAATCAAGCTGATCTTTCTTAGGGTCATGCCTACAGATCGTCTGTTGACCCATGGCTTCACTACCCACCAACAATTTTTGCAGTTGCTTAGGACTGGGCAGTATATAAAAAAAATTATGGTATATTGATTTACCTTTAAAAACGAGATATAGGATGACGCTATACCATTTGTATCGAAATTTGTTTTATTGTGTGTTAAAATTACATCTCTATCCTATTGGTAACCAATAGCATTCCTTGAGTGAAGGACTTTGTGTGACGTTGCACAGACTCCCAGAACTCACAGCTAAAATCAAACCATCGACGGGGAAGCTGATGGAGATGAAGTATCATTGTTACTTCGTTTGTTCATTTCATTTTAAAACATCGCGAAACGGATCACAAGTTGAAAATATCGTAATTCACGATAAGTGTTTTATTTTATTAAAGGGACTGCATTTTCTTCGCCTTTTATTTTGCCAAATAATTTTAAAAGACCAACAGTTTCTAAAGAGGATGTAAAAAAAAAAAAAAAACAGTAAAGTTCATTTGAATAACTGATGAAGTTTTCACTTTATCTATAAACTAATGCATGATACATATACGAAGGTTAAGCCCTAAATGTAAGACTAAATAGTTTGAACAGTCTCCCGTTTTCTCTCACACATACAGATGGTATTCTGTACACATACAGATGATTTCACACTTTTCTTTGGAACACCAATAGTATGCTTGTTTTTTACTCATGTTGGCACAAGGTGGAGATTACTGCATGCAATTTAATCTGGGCTCAGTTCACATTGAAAAAAGCAACTTTATGCACTAATTACTATTTTTAGAATGTGCCTAAATTTTTTTGAATGCCCCAATTTTTTAGACAGAGGGGGGCAAGGAGGCACCGTATGCCCATATGGCACCCTGACCGTCATAACGAGCCTGACACCTATAAAGTAGTTTCAAAGTTACATACAGTTATATGATATGCTATCTCTTATAAAAATAGGACTGACATATTGTGATAACATCTCCGCCAAGCTTCTCAAGGCAAGACAGATAGATAAACATCGTGACCAAAAGCACTCCTTGACACCCAGAGATACAGGAAGCATAAGGGGAAGAGACGGCAGTCGGAGAGACTCACTACGATGCAGCGGTTGGCCCCGGGCGGTAGGCAGGTGCGCAGCAGGCGCGAGAGGAAGTGGGCAGCGGACGGGCTGTTGTGCCTGCTGACGCGGGAGGGCAAGGCAGCCACCACCGCGTGACTCAGGTACAGTGGGCAGCTGTCGGTGGGGTTGGGATTTAGGGCACCCAGTGCCAACTGCCATGTCTGCAAAGAAGTGTTATTCGTTTGTTAACAAATCAGCGAGTGGCTCATTGGTTAAAGGCCTAGGTTTGTTTCTTGCTATTAATTGTTCCGATTTCATTCTCTTTCACGCAGTTGTGTTTTTATCTTATGTATATTTATTTTCTTATCGTTTTATGTACAGCGCTTTGTGACTTTGTGTCTGTGAAAAGCGCTTTAAAATAAACTTTACTTACTAGATTTGTCCAGATAGGGTCATGCTATTGTACCTTTGGGGGAGGTACTTCACCTGAGTTGCTCCTATAAAATAACAAGCTCTAGATGCACGGTTCATAACTCTAAACTGTTTCAATAAATGCCAAGTAAATGACATAAGGGGAATATAAAGGTTGGAACAAGTAGGTAGAGGACCTTTAAACTCAGTACATATCACTGACAGCCATTTTTTCCCAGTAGACTTCAACCTATGTCATAAACGTGCAAAGTACAACCCAGTCTAAAATCGATTCACCTCTTATAAAAACTCACAGCTAACAATTAAGCAAATAAATCCTTAGTTTGCAATTTTTCTCGGTCAATGTACAGATACACGGAGGTTCGCTACCGGAGTAATTGGCCGAGAGGAAACGGGAAGAGACCCATCATGGCAATGTGTACGTCAGCCATCAGAGACAGAAATAAATCTAACATATACACACACAGGCGACACACGACTCCAAAAATGTCATTTTACAAGGACGTACGGCAGCTGGAGGTGAAAACGTGTTATGAAAGGCTGAACCGACGCCAGTTTAACCGTGCTTAGTTAAAAAGACACCAAGGCTAGAGATGCAGTCCGTCTGCCCAGTGCAGAGTACAGCGGGCAGGTCTGCAGCACACTGTGAATTTACAGACCACCTCGTTTAGTGAAAAGTTAAAAATGCGTCGAGGGACTCCGTGAATAGGAGACCCCCGACAAAGCAAGCCTGCATTACGCTTAAATACCTCCTTGCTGACGACCGGCTGTAGCTTCCCTTTGACTTGCGCCCATGAGAGCTGCTGCAGGTTGTTCAGCTGGCCGAGAAAAATCACGGGGCGGCTTTGGGGCTCCGAGTCTCCCGCTGACGCCTTGAACTCCAGCACCACGTTCGCCATGTTTGTGCTGAAAGGCCGGCGAACGACTCCCGACCTCTTGCCGAGCTTCCCTCGGGCCAGCGGGAGAGCCCAAACGTAAACCACTGGGTAAAAGGAAAAGAGAAGATCGGTCACCACGCTGTCTACAGCGACAGGCCGAAGTCAGAGAAACAAAAAGAGAGCAGGCGCTGGTGACGTCACCTGGGACTTACGCAAAAACTCCGCGCCGGTTCCACCCTTCTTGGCGTATAATGGCGTCGCCGAAGTACGAAGATCCCGATCATGGTTTAGCAGTCTTTCTTGAAAGTGTTACCGTCACGTTAATCATAATAAATGACTTTATCATGTTAACGATCACTGGTTTGTTTATATTCCCAAAGTCACAAATTATACAGTCAGTAACTAAATTGTTACGACTAGGTAATATATACTATGCTATTGGATTTTGTTTCAGGGACAACTATGAACCAAATGAAGACCATTACAATGATGGGTCCTTAGAGCCAATCAGCATTCAGTCCCAAGTTAAGGAAAACCATGCATCTGTGGAAGTAAGTTCTAGAAACACATGGACTCATCAGAAAAGTATTAGTGGCTCAAAGGGTATCTAAGAACATCCCAATTAAACACGGTCTCTGGGCATATTTACCACAATAACTGACATTCAGATGAAAATAAACCCACAGCTTCCAGTCTTGTAAATACCCAGATGGTCACTTTTATTGAACCCGGACATAATTTGACCGGAACAATAAGATTTAAATAGGCAGTATGCATTTGCACATAGACTTTAGTCCACAGTGGAACAGTGTCTGTATTTAGCAGGAATACTCTTTAGGTAGAGGTTATCAGACAGAGCAGCACACCCAATATCCTGTGACAGTTTCCCAGGTACCTCCTATAATTTCTCATTAATCATTAGGAATGATGCAAAGTACAAAATTAATAATGTATAAGATTGTCTCGTGGAGTGCCATATTTCAATTTTGCTATTTATCGCCAGACTTAACACAACATCCTTTACTGTACAGTCATACAGCAATTTCATAATATATGCAACTAGCATTCAAAATAAAAAAACAAAAATCTCCTCCTGCTTGTTGAACACTAATGCCAATTTTTTGGGATTGTTATTCATAACTTTGTATTAAGGTTCAAAAGAAACATATTGTCTGTACCGAGCCAAAACACTAGGTTGAAAACAAACATTAATCTACTACAAGAAAATTGATATGGACTCAATCTGTTTAATATCCTGCTAATGTAAAAATACCTACGCAACAGCGTAACCCAGAAGGCAATATATCCAGTTATTCAAAGTAAAATGATCATCATAAATATTTCTGCATTTATTTTTTTTTAAAAATCCACAATCTTTATAAAACCTCAGCAGATATACAGTACCATCATGACATTTGAATGTATGTTCGCAGACAGAATTACAATGCCTAGATAATTTCACATGGCATTTTTCACAAATAAACAGGGTACAGTAAATGAGTCTTCCACCATGATTTTAACCTCTAAATCTCTGATCTAACCATCTTTTTACCTTTACCAAACTATGCATGGCCGTTACTCTTGGTTCAACACATTGACCAAAAAAAATGGTCCTGGGAATGTTTGTGTAAAACACCCCCCCCCCCCCAAAAAAAAAGATTTATGTTTTCTTTTATATGCATATGACATGTACAATTAATTCAAATAAAAGAGATTTTGATGTGAAGAGATGTCAATTGTAATGTTCAGTGAAAAGGTGAGACACAACTCCCTGAATGTATGATGCATTTATAATTGGGGGAGGGCAGGTGAAGCACGTTTTTGGAGGCCCCCAGGAACAGGAATGATAAAGACTGATCTAACACTGAGTGGGGCATCTACAATAATCTCCATTTTCATAACATTCTGGAGAATTCTGTGGCTGAGAAATATTCAAGGCGCCATTCTGGGAACAGAAGCCTAGCTTTAACACTTGCCCATCTAAATAAATATTTCATCTTTTGCTCACCTCCCTAAATGGAGACAAGCACCACAGTATGGTGAGATGTGCTGCATTTCTCCCATTGAAAGATCAGCTATCCTTGTTCAGGACCTGTGCTGCTTCTTCAGTGTGTAATCAACCTGACCTTTCATAACACTTCCACGTTCAGGCTCAATTTTCTTTAACCAACCCCATTAAATCAGAAGCCACAGACCATAAAACTTAATATATATTTACACTTACAACTTGATTCTAGACTTTAAATAAATATGATGTGAGATGATACAGAATAACGTATCAGACAGAGGAAAGCATACTTCAGTCTTTCAGTATGTGCACATCGGCTGAAGAGATCCAGAGAGACAAATAAGGGAAGGATGCCTTAATGCAGAGGAGTACGTGGCGCTGGCAGTCAGGCGGATGTCGACCACTGCAGTGCCACCCCTAGATCTCCTTTTCAGTGTAAACCATGTGTGCAAACGTTCACAAGACTGAAACAAACACACACAAAAAAACAACAAAACGAACACATCGACAAAATAAATCTCATGGTCAAGCGAGACCACAGGCCCCGTCGTGGACCACTGGTCCCCTTCTTGCAATCACAGGTGGCCTGCAGCTAAACGAGAGGCCCAGGGTCGAGCCGAATGTGTAGTGCTTTGCCTTTAAACATGCTGTGGCGTGAGGTCATGGCTAACTAGACAAGGGATGCAGTTGTTCCACAGTGTCACTGCCCCTTTTTTGGGGTGGGAAACATCCTTTCTACCTTTTTTTTTTTTTTTTAATTCAGAAGACAGCAGCCAGGTTAAAGGGGCAGGCAGCTAATAAATAAAAAAGTATCCTCCTGCTTTGGATTCATGCATTTTTACAAATTCCCAAACTTTTGAAGTATAAGGTGCCAACAGGACGCAGCAACTGACTTTAAGTTAGACATATACAGTGGCTGATTAGATCCAATTTACATTCGGAAAAGGCAGCTCTGATTGGATGACACACGGGACTTTCACACACACAAAACACATACACAACACACCATAAAAGCATAGAACCCAATTAACGTAATTTCACACCGAAAAGGACAATTATCAGGATGACAACAATGACAAACAGAATTAAAATGAATAGCATCTTGCGGTTTTTCTTCTGATATTGTTCAGCCTGTAACAAAAGATAAAGATTGTCACAAAACTTAAATACGGGCTAAGAAGCTTCAAGTTTCCAAAACGTCCTGCAATCGTGAAACTAACATCCATCAATTTATTTTCTTAAACATATCGTACATACAACACAAGGTTGGATGTTTCCAGGAAGCACAGGGACTCAGGCAGGGAACACCTTGGATGGAATGCCAATCCATCACAGAGCAGAGTCACATACAAACTATGGGACATTTAGACACTCCAATTCACCTAAATTTGAACCGTGTGCTTAAAATACATGGACGAAATCCTGTTACATGGATACAAGAACCCCTGGACTTAAAGGCCTACTTACTTAATGACATTGTATGATAAACTCATTTAAATTTAGTCTGGCAGAGTGAAGCTAAGACCTTGCAGGTCTAGATTGGGACGGATCATAACGACCATTAATGACCTTTGAGACCATATCTTCATAGCATCAGATCTGCCTTGATGTAACTTGTAAAGCATAAGACCTATAAGAAGCCAACAGGATGAGAGGGCCAGACATCGCAAAGCATAAACACCCGGATCAGACACCAAGATCTGGAACGAGCCGAGATGAACATGTAGCACAGTCATATTCCATAACGATGACGCATATGCCTGGATATAAAAGAGAATTCTCTGCAGCCCTTGCTGCCGAGGACTAACAAGATTTAACAGAAATGATGAGGTACTGAGTTGGGTTTGAAGTTCATGGGTCTGGCCTCAGCTCACGGTGTGTGACGCTTGCACACTTTCCTTATGTTTGCGTGGACTCTCCTCGTAAAATTAGTTTCAAGTGAACTGGTGATGCCTAATACTCCTCAGAGCATAACTCAGAGAGTGTGTATGTGGTATCAGGTCTCAAGCACGCTCTGGCTTGTGTCCCCTGCCTTCTGGAGAAAGTCGCCGAGTGGTTGGACTAAAGTTGCATTAACAGCACCTTTAAAAATGTCAGGACGGTTTACTCACAACACATGGGCATGTATTTGTCTGTAATAATCAACTCTCTGAGATGACCTGATGGCAGCGCCCCCCCTCACCTTCTGCAGTTGTTTTAATCCGTCTTCCGTTTTGACACAGGCTTGCTCCACGTTGAAGTCGATTCTGTCGAGTACAGTGCCCTGACAGAGAGCGGGAAACAAAATTCAGCCAAACTGTAACATGTCAAAAACCATCTTCTTTTCCCCCACTGGACACAAAACTGTGTACCTGAACATGCTGGTTTGCAAGGTTAAGTTCACCATAAACAGAAGCAAAAACCGATTTGTATGGCTACAGCAACAGAAGTTTTTTTTTAAAAAGCAAACAATTAAAATGCTATTTCATTTAAATAATTTCCATTTTTCTCTGTTTTTGAGATCAGTCCATATTAGTATTTCGGAAGCCTTTCAGTGAATGAGTTGACTTACATTTCGCTAAAATGTTTATCCTGACAGATCTGATGTCAGAGCTTCTGACATTCTCCATTCAACCAGCACGCGAACTTTGTCAGTTCACTGTGGAATTTGACTAAGTTCATCAAAACCAGATAATAGGAATCTAACTGACTCACTCGTATACTAATGGCTTTGAATAGGCAACCAGTCTCAGTCTGGATCATTAGTCAACTGGCTTGACCTTGATACCAGCCCTCGTTAGGTCCCAATGAAAAGGCAAAATGAATGTCAATCTCAAGTGGAAACCATCTCCGCCAGATCATCTCTCCACACCGCGAGGATATACTGGCCACGTACCTGCTCCACCACCATGGAGGCTAGATCCCGAAAGATCTCGTTGAGGTCTGAGATGGACTGAACA
Organism: Mormyrops attenuatus; assembly: GCA_026777985.1. Classification (NCBI taxonomy): domain Eukaryota; kingdom Metazoa; phylum Chordata; class Actinopteri; order Osteoglossiformes; family Mormyridae; genus Mormyrops; species Mormyrops attenuatus. The sequence continues at coordinate 1,657,063 of JAODKC010000130.1, read as the reverse complement.
ATTTGCCGGATCTCCCTCTCTCTCTCCTCCACCATAACTGTATTCTGCTCTACCAAGAGCAGCTGGTCGTCCGTGAATCCCTGGAAGGACGAGACATCCCATGAACGGAAGCATTGACAGTCCATTAGCCACAGCTCTCTGACTTTGGAACAGAAGTCAAAGCACAGCAAAAAACACTACTTTCCAACTATGTTTAAAAAGGTCTACTGTGTCTAATGTAGTAGTATTTCACCAATAAAGTGTCACATGGGTATAAAATTTGAATACCTTTGTTGATCTTCTATTGTTAGGATTACAGTTACACATTTCATACACATTACAACTCAAACATTTTCAAATACAGAATATCAGCTTAAAAACTGAGAAAACTAGTAAAAAAAAAAATTAAAACTATTCAACTTCACACAGCAAAATAACAACTATTTAATACATTGCAACTATAGCACATGTTCACTCGCACCAGGTCTTGTAAATCTGAGCCGTGTCTCACCCGGTCATATAGGGCCATGTCTTCATCCTCCTCCATAAGTGGGCCGGACGTGTCAAAAAAGTGCTTTGACCGCTCCTCTCGATTTTTCATACCTGCATAAAAACAAAAATAAAAGGAATTTAAAAGCCAACGTGCTAGGAGAACGTCCAAGTAAGAAAGAAGGGTGATTAGGAGAGGGAACCATGCCTATGAAGGCAGGGCAGGGGCAGCTCCGCACTCACGTTTCAGGTAGTCAGACTGCGTGTGCCGGAAGCTGGTGGACAGGTCCTGCAGACTCTGGGCCAGTGAGGACACCACATTGCGGAGCAGCCGCTCTTCCTGCTGGGTGCAGTGGCCACAGCGAGTCTGCAGGCCAGTCACCGCGCGCTGACAGCGGTGGAACATCTGGGGAAGGCCAGGCCGTCCGTTTTTAAGGAGCCGGAGGACAATCGCTGCCACCACCGCTGCCGTCGCCCCGCAGCCACGAGGCACCATACCTGTGTGATCTCCTGCGTGGTGATCTCGATGGCATGCTCCTCCTCACTGCTGTCGTCCAGTGTGGGTCGGTTCATGTGCTTGTCGTGAAGGCTGGCGAGCTCCTTCATCTTCTGCCGTATCCGTGTGATGTCATACTGAATCTGCCGGGCAGATGCACGTGACGGCAGGTTAAAGGTCACAAATGAGACAGGGATGCATTTTCTCAAAAAAAAAAAAATTGACAAAATTCATCGCCTGTGACTAAAATATTTACTGTATATGTCACAAGAATTAAAACTAATCAGCTGGGTCATTGCTCATCAAATGCACAGCAAAAAAGTTAATTAATGCTCGCTTAAAGTGAATCATCAGGAATGGTTAAAAACTAGCCCCTACTATGTACCTTATGATCCTTGTCACTTTAAGAATTAACACCTTCCTTCCTCACCTACCTCATCTACCCCATCCACCCACTTTGGGGACAGTCTTTTGGTGACTCCAATAGCAGCTTCCGGGTCCAAACTGACCCCCGACACCAGAGCCATGCGGTCGTCGACCAGCTGACACAGAAGTGAAGTAGACAATGGGGGGGGGCGGGGAGACAGGCAAAGTAAACTGCACAATTTTTTACAAATACACTGGTTTACTCAAAATACATCCTAAACTATTTCACAATGGTACTGACCGACCACCAAAACACAACAAGGCAAACAAGAAGGGACTAACAAACTGGGGACATAAGTAGTGTATTTCCTACCAGTAAACAAAACACAGCAAAATAAAAGCCAATAAACACAAAATCATACTTTCAGTAGTTCTAGATTTTTTTTTTTTAATAAAAAGGTACAAAGAGAGTCAAAGACACTGACACTGTTAGGAGAATCATGGGAATCAAGGTACCTCATCCAGCTCCTGTGATTAGAGGATCCCAGCAAAAGGCCCATCCAGTGGGGAGAGGGAGATAAGCGAGGGGGACAGGTGTGAGAGCAGGAGAGCTGAAGGCGCTGTGCAGAGACAGGCATGCGGCTGGAACACGCAGGCGCACAGGGTGCAGTGCGCGCCTCGCCTGCCGTGAAGGCAGGGCGACGGCACGGACTGGCACCCGTGCAAAAACCATGATGTCAGCACATGAGTGAGGCACGCACTCAGTGAAAAAAGATGATGGTGATAATTATGTCAACACACAAATGAAACAGGCGCTCAGTGGAAAAAGAGCTGCCACTTCAACTCGTGAGCTTTAAATCACACTGCTTTGGAGCCAAAGAAGATTATTCAGCTATTCTTTTATGGGGCAAGGCCAGAAATACATGCGGGGTCTGGGCAAGAATCGAAACGGCTGGTTTATTAATGCAGAAGCAGAAGCTCGTTATTAACCCCTCTGCCCACAGAGCTGACAGGGATGGCCGTTTCATTTTGATACCTCAGTGACACTGAACGCTGAATCATAAGGCATGAAAGCCCTGCTGAATGTGCTGAATTCGAACGGCACTAAACACTGAACTAAACACCCAAAAATCCCAAGGCGACCATGCATAAAAAAAAATCAGATTAAAAAAATTACGAAATAAAACTTTCTTACAAATGCTTACAAAAAATGATACAGTAAATTAGTTTGATGTTCTGGAAAGGTTGTAGCCAATATTTAGATTTTTTTCCATAAATATTGGCAGGAGAACTTACCAGTGTGCTACCTAAAAGTAAAAGTCAAGTTTAAAAACTAGCTCTAACAACAACCTTGGGTCACTGACGTTTATATAAATAGTAAATACTGTCTGAAGAATAAGATCATATGTAGTGGAACTGGCCTAGACAAAACAACATTCTTGAGGCACCTCCCTCTGAAAAAGACTAAACACCTAAAAGCAGGGAGAAGCATTTATGGGGGGGGTAAATTTCAATGGAGAAAAGAAACAGATAAATACAAGTGCACAAAAAGAGAGTGAGAGAAAGACGGAAAAAGCAAAGAATTTCCACAAATTTGTTTCTGTAAACTCATAGGATAACAACCTTCTGGGCACTACCAAGTAACCAGGCACCAGAACTGGAAATTTACGTAAAACTGTCTATTTATGACAGTTAAATCTGTATTAAAGCAACACTGCCAGCTTTTTATTTGATTTACAGAAACAACCCAGTTGGATTTGCATTTAGCAAAGTAACTTTTGGCCACTTGAATTTTAAGAAAAGGTTTTAAAAAAAACACACACACACACACAATTTTCTGCCTGAGCAACAGCAAAATTGATGATCACACAGACAGACCAGCAGTTTAACAGCAAGAATATTTTACAGCAAGGTAAACTGACAGACGTGAGCACATAATCAAATATAACAACAAATTATGACTGGAATATAAGAGTTGCTTGTGACTGGCAGTTCATGATATATTCATTCACAGATTTATAAATAATCAAGAAAATTTAAATGCAAGCAAAAAGGAACATGGATGGCACTAATGAAATACTAAAATCGTGACAGAAGCTGAAATGGCACAATTTCATTATGGATTGAAAATAGACATTCAGTATGGTTTAATAAGGTACAAGATGCTTTTAACTTTTAACAAAAAGGATCTGCAGCAAGCCCAAGAAAGTTCTGCAACTGGCCAGCTGACACCAGACAGCATTATTTCTCAGTTACATCTTGAGGCCCCATGACCAAAACGCACGTTCTGGACACTGAAGACGTGCACCAGCCAGAAAATGTTTAAGGTATGCGGGCAATCACTGGGAGTAAGCAAGGGTCTCTGGTGAACCATTTCCGCGCATCTATCATATAAATCAAGTGCTTCTCCTCCAAATTTAGTCTGCATTAGTACTGTAGTGCAAGTAACTTTTCTGAGGTGGTAACTTTTCAAAATGACATCCAATACGTGAAAAAATAAATTACGCTCTGAATAACATTGAAAGCCCCCGCTGTTGGAATGTTTACAAGTGTAAACTGTAGCCTGCCCACATACATCATAATATCCACCTATTTCAAGTTTGCGTCCAAATTAGATAACTCCAATTTTTAAAGGATATCTATATAGGAACAAGACAAAACAGATTGTTATGATGGTCTGAACATCCAGCAAACACAAACTGAAACACTCATAGCAAGCACACATCAACATGATTCCAAAAACAACAGGCAAACTGCATGCAATATATATGTATATAACAAGCAGGCATATTAAGATAACAGCAGCAAAACAAAACAGAGGCAAATCCCATCTCACATCCTCAAATGAAGAGCAATCGGAACACGGTGCTGCTGTATTTGACTTTGGCAATTCAGCCTGCAGCTACGTAATCACTGCAATAAATTTATGACGAGGTCCAGGATTTAAAATGAGCACTTGCTATTAAAGGTTAACGAAAAACCCTTACAAAAGTTCCCTTTGCACGTCTAGCTGCTACATACTGAATAAACAGTTACTCGTTTTAGAAGCCAAAAGTCAAGTGGAAATGAAAGACCAGCCTCACTGACCATTCCATGATAAAATTTAAATTTACAATGCTGAAATAAGAAAATGGATTATGGGGACACACACACACTTGGTCACCCTACCGCCTTCTAGGGGTCTTAGTGACTCCTAATTAGGGATGGGCCGATCCACATTTTTTCACTTACGATCCAATTCCGATACACAACTGCCGATGCTGATACAGATACAAGTGCTATTTTTACTTTAATATAATAAATGTATACTATGAATATATGAATGTTTTTAAACTAGTAAATACAAATGAAAAAATGTATACCAACACATCTTTAATTTGGCTACCAAACATACATAACGTACTGTTCCACCTCATTTATACATTTTGTGTTAAGCGTTTTTTTAAGCGTTTCACAGGTTATTTTCAATATCTTATCAAGGAGGATACAAAAGTGGCGAATGCTTAACATGTCCCACAATTTTTCTCCCACTGGTACCAGCGTCACTTACACTTACTTACGCATCTGACGTTCTTACGCTTCGCCTACTTGCGACCCACTGGCAGGGTCAGGTTAAATTCCCTGTCAGTTGCTTGTACTCTGATTTTCCGATCAGCAGAAACTAAACCAACGCTCACATTCATGAGATCTCAGAAATGTGGTTATTTCCTAAATAAACCGAAAGACAGTTGATATAAAAACAGCTCAAAGGCAAAGCCATAAGTAACTATCTTAAATAAGTGCTGCCCTAATGCGCAGCATGCTGGGAATTCAGCTTGCCCCACTGTGGTACATCTCTCTAGTGATGCGGACCACTGGTACATTGTTACTGTACTTTGCTCACCAACACAGAGCATGGGAATGTAAAAACCTTCCCAAGGAGAAAACACCACCATTACTGTGTTATCACGATGGAACAGCAGAGGAGCCTCGAGAGGAGAACACCACACAAGTTCTGGTTTATTCTAGAATCTCCCATCATTCACCAGGATATTGCACTGCTTCAAAACTTAACCCATTACCTTAACAGGTTTTAGTGCATATCCTTAACAATGCTTTGCTGTTTGAATCAATCACAGGCATATTTACCTGCTGCTCTATATGCACCTGTGAGTTTGCCTACCACGCCACTAAATAAAAAATTTGCTTCTCTTGTGCATACAATGGAAAAACACAAGTAAATATTTGCTATTGTGTTTTGCGTTTTAATAGTAACGTAACAATACACATAAACTATAATCTCTACTAACACGACTGACTGCATTATTGCATGTAAAGCATTATTAGAGTTGTCATTTTTGCTTTATGACTTAAATCTGTCGTTACTGCTGCACACGTTCATTCACACTGATGGTCATAAAAATGAGGCGACGTTTCATTTCCACTTTAAATCGTCGAAATTGCCGGTTAATTAATCAAACTTAACTGCGTCAGCGCAAAGATAACCATAAACGCTTAATGAGACTCGTAAAATCGAGACACATGTGAGAGACGGGCCTGGAAATACAGGGATAGATAGGCAGCTGATGTCAACTTGAAACCTATCGCTGAAATGAAACGCACAGGCACTTTAATACGTATCATACGGACTGTATTTCAAAATAACCTGAGAATAAACGTGACGTCTATTTCTTAAAATACTGAAAGACGCATCCTGTAAATCAGCCTTTACGGCGGGCCTGGAAGCCGCATCTGTGATCAGCATCTCAAGCCCAAACGCAGTACTTAAAACGCTGCGTCTGAATTAAAATACACTTGCGATTTTATGACTATTATTATAGAATGAAACCTTTAATCTTGACCGTCCCTTAAAAAATAGTAAATACAAATATCCCAGAATGCAACGATAAGCATAGTAGTTAACGATATGGACTCGCAGGTCGCCGGTTCAAATTCTAGGAGAGCGGATTGTATCTTAGGGAAATGTACTTGACCCGAACGGGTAAATGTTCAGTGCAATTAACCGATAAAACCGTTATCAGATGAAAAAACGACAGTTAAGCAATTTAGATGCATAGGAATATTAAGCAATCATATGCAACAAGCATGTGTTCCTATTATTACCAAGCACTTAAGTAACATAGTATATTTAAACTCGGAAAAAGCAGGTGTATTCTATAACCCTGGATCATCCATAACAGACAGCCCAATAACAAAAAGGCACGAGGCTTTTATGCGTCTATCCCTGCAGGCCAGAACCAACAAATAATTTAGTTTGTCAGGCTGACAGCAAGCCACTTAGCAGCACAGCGTTAAACATGAGATTAACAACATTAAGCGGAGCAGCAGCGATCTCGCTACCTAATATTAAAGAAGGATCACCTAGCTGACTAGCAAATCAACACACACACACACAAAATTCAAAACAATCCAGACGATTAACGTTAGACTCACCGCAGCATTGCTACGTGTATTCAGATCACGACGGGGGTCGTGTGTACTCACTTGCTCAGCCAAAATCTGCCGGTTTTGGATTGCATTGTTCCGCATTAATAAGAAGGCATCAGTCAGGCGCCTAGTTGCCATGCCTACCTCAAGCAATATGGATGTTAACTATTACTACCTGCTAAATAACAAAGCAGTCCCCTCTGGTTAGCCGGCTAGCTAGCTAGATATTTAACTAGCCAAACACCCAGAGAGACTCGCCCTCAAACCTCCTAAACCGCACGAACTGGACGGTACGTATGCATAAAGAGCGCAGCGTTTTAAAAGACAATGCAGTTATTCTTTTTTTGGTTAGATTCGGAGCAAAGACTGGGTCATGTTATAGCCTCGATGCAATGGCAAGGCGTAAATACAGAACTCCACGGTTGAACTTCCCTTAGCTCTCCGCTTAGCTGCGACATTCACCGGACGTGACCGCGACCGGAAGTGATGCCTACGGAGACTCAAAGAGATCAAAAGAAGTTCGTAACCTCTGTCTGCCTGAAGTAATCAATGTGATTTATTACAAATGTACCAAATATTATGTCCCGCAATGAGCCAATTGACGGATCAGGACTGTGGTGACCCTGAAGCCTATCCAAGGAAAGTCAGGGGGGGCTGTATGTGGCTCAGTAGTGTGTGCCATTGAACAGAAGGGCACCGGTTTGAATCCTTTGACCAAAAGCCTAATGTTGCCATTGGGCCCTTAATCCAAGCCCTTAACCCCCATTGCTCCAGGGGTGCTGGATACTGGAAAACCCTGCTCTATGAACCCCAGGCTTGCTCTCCTTTATGTATGTGTCTCGTGAAGAGAAAGACAATTTCCCCACAAGAATGACTGAAGTATCTATCTGTATTCTATATATTAAGGTCCATTGAAAGGCATATATTTCCACAAATCACATACCATGGTGACTGTTTTTGGACTACAAGAAATCCATGTCAATACATAAATTCAGCACAGAAAGATCAGAGGAAGGAATTTAACCCACAACCCTGGAGATGTTAGTCTGCAGTGCCTCAGTTACTGGTGACCGGTTATATTTTTCGTTTGGCATGGTGGGTCAGTGGACAGCAATGTCGCATCATACCTCCGGGGGGGGGGGTATGATTGTAATTCAGTGTATTTTTCTAAAATATTTCCAATTCCGTGCAAGTAAGGGTTGCTTCATAATGTAGATTTCTCTCAACATGAGGCACATCTCCAACATTATTCTTTACAAATCATCCTTTTCAACAATATCAGAATCTATATTCTGTTCAAATAAGCAGAGGCGTCAGAAATACACGCATTCTTCACTCAAGTAGAAGTATAGATACATGTTTTTAAAAATACTCTAGTTAAAGTTAAAGTATTGACTTCACTTTTTTACTCAAGTTAAAGTGGAAAGCACAGGCTCTAAAAGACACTTAAAGTATAAAAGTATGAAGTACCCTTGCAAAGGACAAACCCACCATTTTAGGGCAAAGTTGACTGGACTCCATGTCCAAGCATTATGTAGAACGCAAGCAGGGAAAAATGAAGCCACATAAATACTTAAAGCTCCATTGGCCGTTACCATCATTATACATGACGATTGCCTTTTTCCTAAACACAACCTGCAAAAAATATTATAGTTCTGTAAGCTGGAGGGATTAGAAACTCAATGTGCATGGTGTTCAAAAAACTTTATTTGTATGCAAATATATTACGTGTTTGT
>JAODKC010000130.1:1627937-1648470 GCA_026777985.1 Mormyrops attenuatus | reverse complement strand
TTTTCTGTGCTTATTTACACACGTTTTAAGCCTCAACCAATCAGTCAAGTTGTCTGGATCGCGTGCACTATTGATTCTGAATATTTGTACTTCGTTACTTCCCACCTCTGCAAATAAGTCAGATCACACTATTATTTAAATTATATAACGTTATGTTATATGCCACAACGCCACACATTTCATTGACTTGATAATTAATTAACTAGAACGGTGGTTTGCAGGCAAAGTTCAACATCTTGCCTTACTTATATATAGTTACCCGTTTCACCGTCCTCATTTGACGTTACAAACCTCGAGCTCGTTTTAGTGAAAAAGTTGGCAATTTTTGCACATTTAGCTGCGTCTTTTTCCAGAGCTCTCCTCTTTTTAATTGTAGCCTTCTCCGCGCCACCCTTGCTCTTTCTACTTTCCATGTTGTTTTTTTTAAATTCCATATATAATACATTCAATACAAAACATTTTACAGAGCTTAACGCTGGGGGAATCTTTATATCACTTATATAAAGATTCCTAATACAGAACAAGCCGTTACAGTCCTAACTGCCTTTTGTTTTGAAGAGTACGTAATTGAACGAATGTATTGTTTTAACTCCTCCTCAAAAGCGATAAGGCATGGCTTCTTACCCGCAAATTTATATTTATGTATATGAAATTTTGCCATCAAAATAATGAGTTTAATTATATACACATGAGCCTTTTTAAATGTGTAATTTTCTGTGAGACCAAACAATACATTTTCAACAGTAAAATAAAGTTTTTAACAACATGTTCAGAAATAAAGGTACAAAGGTTTTGCCAGAAATTCACGACAACTGGGCAATGCCAAAATAAATGCACACCAGATTCCAGGTGTTCATTACAAAAACTACAGGTAACATCAATACTTCTTATCTTTCAAACACCACTGACCGAGGTCACTGACGTGTTACGAGAGATGCCAGTGGAGGCGGAGGCGGCTCAGGGACAGCGGTAGCAGCGTACGTCATCAATCCAGTGCCATGACTGAACACCGGCCCTTGCGGCCCAAACATGAGACCGGCCCACCGGGAATTGTCCCGGTCCTCCCGATTAGTCACTCCGGGCCTGGTGTGTGTGAGCAGCCATATAGGTGCCCCTCCCAACCTAGTTACACAGTTAGAGGACGAGTAAATGGTTGTTTTTCTCATACAAACACTTAGACTCAACTTAACCACAAAATTACATACTTTTTTTGTAACAGCCCTTTCGGCTTATTTACATTCAGTTGCTATCATAAACATATTATTCTGCTTTCGGTTCTACTCCTAGCTGTCTTTAATCCCATTTAACGACATTAAACGACAGTTATCCTCCAGCAGTGACTTGACCTGCCTTTTTTAACCTTTAATATAATCATAAAACTTACGTGTGTTAAACCATGACTAACTCCCATCGCTTAATCTTCAAGGAGCCTGAAACACACAGCCTGAGCCTGAATTCCTTTATGTCCGTCACAAAGCAATTCCAATCGTACATACTGATCTACACATAGAAAATGAATTCGGTATTCATAACGACGCCTACATGTTTTTCCAGCCTATACTGAGGTTTTCCCATCATAAGGTCCTTATCTCACACCAGCTGCATCGCTGTGATCTACTGTCTTTTAAGTCCGCTTTCAGCGTATCCGTTTTTAGATTCCCCGAAAAGCTGTTTTTCATTCTCTCGTCTGCTTTTTGTGTCACTTCTACAGGGGAATTCCTAAGCAGAAAAACATTATATATAACATACACATAGAAGCTACATTAAAACTCAGCATGAACAACTGTCATTTCTGTAACCCTTGGTTTAAACTTTTATTCTAACTTCAGTTCAATCCAGCAAATATTTTTTTATCCATCCAAACTACCAAACCAGAAAAACAATGTAAAGAACATATGCAACAATTAAGCAACTAAGAACTTGATAAAAGCGGATAAATAAATCTGGATGATACAATAAAATTTCAGAGCTACGTTGGACTCTACAGACAATCGCGAATCGTTTTCATCTGATTCTACAAAATGCAAAAAAAAAGAAATGTAATATATGCCAGTCACCCATCCATTCCTTTTCAGGAACTGTTTATCTAAGCTGGGATGCAGGGTTCTCTAAATGACAGGGTGCAAGGCAGAGGACTCCCTGTATGAGATGTTACACATAATCTTCCAGAATACGATTAACCACAATGACCACTATGTGGCAGTGTACTACTCTATTTTTGTTGTTATTTTTTTCATTAAACAGAAACAATTCAGCATACAACGCGTGTGATACGACACGTCTATAACATTAATAACAAAAAACAAACATAAAATGTATACTACAAGGGATACGCCGTACTTACGTACGTACGACAAACTTAGCAGGCATAAACTAAAACATTACAATAATACAGAGACAATGATAAGCACACCCACTAAACATTAATCTAAAGTGATTTCTCTATTCAAGTAACAAATAGTTTTTTTCTAATATCTGGGCTGTTTTCTGGCTTTCTTATTACTACAAATTAATTGCAGAGGATCAAAAAATAATATAATCTAATGGCAAAATGGGATAAAGTTGGGGGTTCTGGAAAGAACTTGAGATTTATGAATATGAAACTTGCTCAGTAAACACAAGACCATAACTATATCATCCATAAGTTTGTCATCGAAATTAGATGCCAAAAAAGGACCATATGATTTTTTAATATCAATCAATTGACCAAACACCTTAAAAACAAGCATAGAAATGTCATGGCAGAAATCCTGGGAATAAGAACAATCAAAAAATAGATGGAAAATAGATTCTGTTTCCAATACACAAAAAGAGCAGGGGGGTGAAACGTCTTTAAATTTAGCCAGAAAATAATTGCTGGAATTTCAAGTAGCCTACTGTGGAATTGACCTATGTTAAATGAGCCTGTTAAAGGATCCCTGAACCACACATCATTCTCACGGCGTGTAAAACATTTTACTTTTTTTTCAGTACAGGCCCAAAGATCCCTTTTTTGAGGTTTTGTTTATTCATTAATAATATAACTTTAAATACTCATCCGTGTAACCAATTTAATAAATTAGTATTAAAATGAATAGGAATGATATAAATCATACTGAAAACAGGAGTTCCTAAGATGGGTAAGTATTCTGGGGACATCACAAGTTGTCGTTTTGGTAAAGTATCACAGGGCGGTAAATACATTTCCTTCTCCATCCGGAGCTTATGCAAATTTTCTTTGAGCTGTTCATAAAGCCTGCACTCTAACAGGCCTTACCTGCCAGCCTGTGGTCTCTATCATGTGTGACTGAACCTGGGCGGTCATGTGCATCGTTTCCCTTCAGTTTGGCTGGATGACTGTTTATTCTCAAAGTCCAGTCCAGCTCCACACTTGGGCATGAATCTTGCTTTTTCCCAAACACTGCCAAGGCTCCGTCGGCGAAAACAATAAACACGCCGGTCTAATGGTGCGGCCAAGATTCATGAGCGGACTAAGGTTTGACAACTTGTAGTCAGTCAAATTCAATGTAACGCATGAAAACCTTTATAGGTCCAGACGTCGAGCCGACTTGTACATCCTCAACCCTAAGCTTACCCCCACAAATATTTCCTGTCGGACAGGTGAATTTACAGAATTAGGTCACTTTTTTCCTAAAGAAATCGTTACAAGTTCTACATTCTTTCCAGATGGGAGCACAGTTTCACCAGTGTCACTGTGGGGGTCTTGTTTATTCCTGAAGGATTGACAGGTCAGTATGAGGTGCGATGAAATGATGAATGAGGAAGGAATGAAACAATGACAGCAAATATAGATGGGAAGAAGAGATGGGTCTAGAGCACAGAAGCTGGAGATAAAAGAAGGCGTGATGGAGTATCAGTCTGAAACACAGCTTCCTCCCAGCTGGGCTGTAGCAGGGCAGAACGACCGAAAAGAGTCTGGTTTGTGTTTCACAACAGGTCTGAAACCTGTCCCCACCCATTCTCCACTAAAAAAACAACCTAGAGTAAGCTATGCTTGTACAAATCTTGCACTATATTTAGCTGTGGTTACCACCATTGCCTCACACATCTGAGACCAGGGTTTGAGTGGAGTTTGTATGTTCTCCCCATGTCATTGTGGGGTTTTCTTCAGGGGGGCCAGTCCCCCCCCCCCCCCATAGTTTAAAAATGTGCCAAGTTGAATTGGAGTTACTAAATTGCCTGTGTGTGACTGTGTGCGTGTGTGAGTGCATGGTGTGTGAGTGTGTGCATGTGTGAGTGAATGGTGTGTGAGTGTGTGCATGTGTGAGTGAATGAAGTGTCAGTGTGTGTTTGTGTGAGTGCATGGTGTGTGAGTGTGTACATGTGGGAGCACATGGTGTGTGAGTGTGTGCATGTGTGAGTGAATGGTGTGTGAGTGTGTGCATATGTGAGTGAATGGTGTGTGAGTGTGTGCATGTGTGAGTGAATGAAGTGTCAGTGTGCCCCTGCTGAAAATAGATGGATGGATGACAAATTATATAATTGGTTGAAGTCCTAAAAAAATCATAAAAAATGTAGACAAGCTGGTGGTATTAATGCTCAAATTTTTTGACACATGTGTATTCTCCATCTGAAATCCAGAATAATCAGTGTTGCGTTGAATAGACCTTCTCAATCAAATGGGTAATGCTGGGATGATGGGTAAGCAGGTACCTTGTATATCAGACTACAATTCTTCCCTCATTTTCCTGGCCTGCTAAGGAATCCTGATGGAATCTAGAACAGGGTCCCCAATTCCAGTCCCGGAGGGCCAGAATTCAACACAGTTCGCTGGTCTCTCCACTGAAATATAACTAATTACCCAGTTTAGTAGGTGTGTGAACAGAAATCTACAAACTGCACTGGATTCTGGCTCTCCAGGACCAGAATTGGGGAACCCTTATCTAGAATAAATTGTAGACAGGTGAACTTAACTTGGATGTTGTCATGCAATGTTTAGAGAAAACACACAGAGAAAACATGCACAGAGTAAACCCTTAGTCCTTAGTCCTAGCAGGCCCATCGCCAGAAATAACGTAATAAAATAACATATCTTTCATGGGGGGTCTAGCAACCAACCCAGTACGTCCCCTTGGGTAGTTTTAATATATGGCTGATCAGTAACTGGGGGCACACAACACCTTCATTATCGAGGCGTACCCTGCTGCCACACCTGTCAGCACATAACAAGGGCAGCGAAGAGGCTTCGCACCTATGGCTAACCAGGCATGTGCTGGAAATACAACACAGCCAGCACATGGCCTGCCACCCACCACAGGCTGCCAGGCACCACCCACCGCAGGCTGCCAGGCACCACCCTCCGCAGGCTGTGAGGCACCACCCACCGCAGGATGCCAGGCACCACCCACCGCAGGCTGCCAGGCACCACCCACCGCAGGATGCCAGGCAACACCCACCGCAGGCTGCCAGACACCTATCGAACATATATCGCAGCCAAAACTCAGTGCCTCGAGATTCCATCAACTCGCCTCATAAACAGTTGCACCCAGCAGCCCCTCTGTGGTATCTGGTGCAGACACACATGCTCATCTTCACTTGCTAGTGCCATTCTGGATCTGAGTGTCGATCTATTTGCTTGGTTTAAGGCACAACACATTCCGCGCAACTCACCAGGGGGAAATTCACCTGTATGTTTACCAAACTGTCTATGTGGAACATCAATCTGCAGGCAATTACATAAAAGCCATCATGCATTTTAATGCTTATATTTTGTTACTTGTTATATTATCCATCCATCCATCGATCCATCCATCCATCCATTCCAGGTCGGGTCGCGGCAGCAGTCTAAGCAGGGAAACCCAGACTTCTTTCTCCCTGGCCACTTTGTCCAGCTCCTCCGGGGGAATCCCGAGGCATTCCCAGGCCGGCTGAGAGACAAAAAGTCTCTCCAGCGTGTCCTGGGTCTTCCCCGGGGCCTCCTCCCAGTGGGACATGCCTGAAACACCTCACCAAGGAGGCGTCCAGGAGGTATCCTGACCAGATGCCCGAGCCACCTCATCTGGCTACTCTCGATGCAGAGGAGCAGCGGCTCTACTCTCGGGAGTCCCTCATGAATGACCGAGCTTCTCACCCTATCTCTAAGGGAGGCCAGTCACCCTGTGGAGGAAACCCATTTCAGCCGCTTGTATTTGCGACTTCATTCTTTTGGTCACTACCCACAGCTCATAACCATAGGTGAGGGTAGGAACGTAGATTGATTGGTAAATTGAGAGCTTTGCCTTTTGGCTCAGCTCCTTCTTCATCATGACAGACCGATGCAGCGCCCGCATCACTGCTGACACCGCACTGATCTACCTGTCAATCTCCATCCTTCCCTCACTCATTAATAAGACCCTGAGATACTTAAACTTCCCCACTTTGGGAAGGACTCCCTCCCTGACCCGGAGAGAGCACTCTACCCTTTTCCGGCTGAGGACCATGGTCTCAGATTTGGAGGTGCTGATTTTCATCCCAGCCGCTTCACACTCGGCTGCTAACTGCTCCAGTGAGAGCCGAAGGTCACGGTCCGATGAAGCCAATAGAACCATATCATCTGCAAAAAGCAGAGACCTAATCCTGAGGTCACCAAACCAGACACCCTCAATGCCCTGGCTGCACCTAGAAATTCTGTTCATAAAAGCTATGAACAGGATCAGTGACAAAGGACAGCCCTGGCGGAGTCCAAACCTCACCGGAAACAAGTCCGACTTACTGTCAACAATGCGGACCAAGCTGTGACACCGGTCATACAGGGACCAAACAGCCCTTATAAGGAAGCACGGCACCCTATACTCCCGGAGCACTCCCCACAGGACTCCCCGGGGGACGCGGTCGAATGCCTTCTCCAAGTCCACAAAGCACATGCAGACTGGTACGGCAAACTCCCAAGCACCCTTCAGGACCCTGCTGAGAGTATAGAGCTGGTCCACTGTTCCATGGCCAGGGCGAAAACCACACTGCTCCTCCTGAATCTGAGGTTCGACAATCCGATGGACCCTCCTCTCCAGGACCCCTGAATAGATCTTACCAGAGAGGCTGAGGAGTGTGACACCCCTATAGTTGGAGCACACCCTCTGGTCCCCCATCTTGAAGAGGGGGACCACCACCCCGGTCTGCCAGTCCAGAGACACTGCCCCCTATGTCCATGTGATTCTGCAGATGCGTGTCAACCAGGATAGCCCCGCAACATCCAGAGCCTTGAGGAACTCCGGGCAGATCTCATCCACCCCCGGGGCCCAGCCACCGAGGAGCTTTTTAACCACCCCAACGACCTCCGCCACAGAGATAGGGGAGTCCACCCCCAAGTCCCCAGACTCTGCTTCCTCATTGGAAGGTGTGTTGGTGGGATTGAGGAGGTCTTCGACCCACAACGTCCTGAGCTGAGGTCAGCGCCTCCCCATCCCCACCATAAACAGTGTTGATGCTGCACTGCTTTCCCTCTTTGAGCTGCCGGATGGTGGACCAGAATCTCCTCGAAGCTGTCCGGATGTCGTTTTCCATTGTCTCGCCAAACTCCTCCCACACCTGAGTTTTTGCTTCAGCGACCACCGAAGCCATGTTCCGCTTGGCCCGCCGATATTCATCAGCTGCCTCTGGAGTCCCACAGGCCAAAAAGGTCCAATAGGACTCCTTCTTCAGCTTGATGGCATCCCTCACCGCCGGTGTGCACCAGCGGGTTTGGGATTGCCGCCGCAACAGGCACCGGCCACCTTAGGGCGTGAAACATGGTCCATTCTGACTCAATGTCCTCCGCCTCCCCCGGGACATGGGCCGAAGATCTGCCGGAGGTAGGAGTTTAAGCTCCTTCTGACAGGGGATTCCGCCAGATGTTCCGAGCAGACCCTCACTATGGTTGGGTCTGCCAGGCCTGACTGGCTTCCTCCCCCACCAGCGGAGCCAACGCACCATCAGGTGGTGATCGATTGACAGCTCCACCCCTCTCCTCACCCGAATGTCCAATACATGCGGCCGCAAATCCGATGACACGACCACAAAGTCGATCATCGAACTGCAGCCTAGGGTGTCCTGGTGCCAAATGCACATATGGGCACCCTTATGTATGAACATGGTGTTCATTATGGACAATCCGTCACGAGCACAGAAGTCCAATAACAAAACACCATTTGGGTTCAGATCGGGGGGGGGCATTCCTCCCAATCACGCCCCTCCAGGTCTCACTGTCATTGCCCACGTGAGCATTGAAGTCCCCCAGCAGAACAAGAGAGTCCCCAGGAGGAGCGCTCTCCAACTCCTTTCCAAGGACTCCAAAAAGGGTGGGTATTCTGAACTGCCATTTGATGCATAAGCACAAACAACAGTCAGGACCCGTCCCCCCACCCGAAGCCGAAGGGAGGCTACCCTCTCGTCCATCGTGGTATACCCCAATGCACAGGCGCCCAGCCAGGGGGCAATAAGCAGACCTGGCCACCAGGCACTCGCCATCGAGCCCCACCCCCAGGCCTGGCTCCGGGGGGGGCCCCCGTGACCCGCGTCTGGGTGAGGGAAAATGTGAATCCATGTTGTTTCTCATCATAAGGGATCTAATGAGCTGCACTTCATCTGGTTCCTCATCCAGGACCTGTTTGCCTTGGGTGACCCTACCAGGGGCATAAAGCCCCGGGCAATTTAGCTCCTGGGGTCAGTGGAACAAGCAAACCCCTCCACCATGATAAGGTGTCGGCTCCAGGAGAGGTTGTTATATTATTATTTACATTATCCATCGGTTGAGTATTTTTCTGCACTCATTCATGACTTATATGCTGCATTATTGTAGGGAATTTTCTTTATAGTCTTTGTAATAATGAATGTAATAACTATGCAGTTATATCTCACTGTTATACAGGTACATACATTTTAGGGTAGCTTAATATGCAGGATGGATATCCTAAAATCGACTAATTTAGCTACACTAACACTTTTATCAAAAGCAATCTAACGTTTTAGTCTGTCGCTTGAGTCATGGCACCTGGACTTCTCTCTTATAAGGTAGAAACGTTTCACTGCTCATCCAAGCAGCTTCTTCTTCACATTTTAGTATCCTTTAATATAGCTGAGTACTTTTGCTGGAGAGATTTAAGTATATTTCTCAGTGGAGCAACATCAGGGCCCAGTCATAGGACAATGCAATCAGTGATGCTTCGTCGGGGCCCAGCTGTGTTTCCCGGTGACCTGTGAAGCTATCTAACGTCTGCGCTGAGTTTCAGTAAACACGGCTCTATTGAATGGGGGGCGTTATCTCCCCGAGTGCCCAGCAGGTCCCAGCATGCGCTGTATCCCGCGGTGACGGCCTACTCCAGGAGGCCTGGGATCACTTGACCCGCACACAGGAGGCGGCGCGAAATTCCACACGGCATGGCAACCCGGTTGAGCCGACAGCGAGTGCGACTGGACGCCGTGGGTGCAGAGACCGTGATGGACACGGCGCCACAGAAACTGCATGGTGCATTGAGAAATAGTCCAATATTTACTGGCACGTCTTTCCAAGTAGAGGCAAAGCTGAAAATTCCGGAAATCCTGACAGAATGTCACCTTATAACCCCCAATAGAACATGTCAGATGTGAGGGACTCCAAAGGTACATTTTGGGGCCCCTATAAAGTGCAGGACCCCTGAATCTGCCAGGGCCCCCATGCCCCTCTGACTCCTCTTTTTCCTAGAGCCCAGCTTCTGCCTGTATCAGGGGTGGCCAATCTTATCTGCAAAGTGCCGGTGTGTATGCAGGTTTTTGGGGTAACCTTTAGGGCAGCTGTTCAAACCCAGGTGTGAGGACTCCTCAGCCAATCAATTCTCTAATTAGTAATCTAATTAGGGAGCTGCGGAAAAACCCACATACACCACAACTCTTTCTGGATAAGTTTGCATAGCCCTGGCCTATATGCTGGAGTTTGCATTAAAAGGGAAGGGCAGGCGAGGAAATATTGAGAGACTTGTGTGAGAGAGACTTGAGATTTGTACGACGCATGATGCAGAATGTGAGGGAGAGGAAGGCAGGTGGGAAAAGGCCAAACGAAGGGGGGCGACCGAGGGCGAGCAGCCAATTCCAGGCCCGGAAAGGCGCCTTTAACACACCGCTGCGATTCAGGGACGAGGGTGGTAAATAAACGGCCGGTTCAGCTGCCGTGTTTTCTCACCATCTATCACTGCCATGGAACAAAGGATCGCACACCATGCGAGTCCCGCACCGGACTCCACAGCACCCCTGCCAGGGGGCAGCACCTTCCATAAAACCAGACACTTATCCCTCCCTAGGAATTGTTAATATTGCAGTCGTTCCGAGGTTAACTTTCCAGCTCAGGTTACTATGGCTGCATGTGTTCTTTAAGTAGGTTTTGGGGGGGGGGGGGTCATGCTGCTTCTATGAATGGTAGTTTGGGGAGAAATCTGGTGCCAAGTACAACAGATGTTTTGCGAGAGCCGTTTTGATTCATTTCCAGTGGTGTGCGGAGAAAAAAATAAAATGGTGATTTATTGCAACTTATGTCTCAGGCCACACCCCGGGCTCATCTTTCTTACCTTTAATTTTGCCATTTAAGGGTTCACTGAGCACAAAATCAAAAATGGGTGGAGACACTCCAGACGGTATGGCGATCTCTTCCTGAAAGCTGTATTCACCCTTGCATGTGAGCTTCCGTGTTGCATCGCCAGTGTGTTGCCTACAAAAATCAAGTATAACATGATATCAGAACCTATACTCATGGCTCATTTACGGATAGTTGCAACACGGGCGCCAACAATTCTCAGTGTGACGTGAATTTGTTGAAAGAGAAAAGCCATATTGCACCAGTATGGTAGCCTCTCACCTCCAGTGTTATGCATAGGTTGCATGTTCCGGCCCTGTTTCCCACTGCAGTTTGAGGATATGCGGCCTGTAGTGTGTGATTGATCATTTGAGTGTGTGCCCTGTGATGGAATGGCACCCCATCCAGGGTGTTCCCTGCCCTGTACCTTCTGCTTCTTGGGATAGGCTCTGGACAAACTGTAAGCCTATATTGGATAAGCAGCTGGAAGTTGGATCAAGAACCATATTTATTTTAATTTTATGCGTGTGCACTGGGATTTTACTCATATTAGAGGCTGCCAATCTAAACCTGCTTTCATAAACACAATCCTATGAATAAACCTTTCTCTTTGGGCTTTGATAGTGAAATTCTGGGGCAGCTCTGTAACAGATGTGTATCACAGGGACTTAACTCCCTCTACTACCACACAGACAGTAGGAGCCTTTTATGTATAGATGTGGAGATAATTAGCTGAGGCTCCTCCGTGGTATTTCAGCCAGCCTCGGAGACGGCAGTAAATTGCTTCCAGTTTGGCCGGCGATGAGGAATCTCTGCTTTTTAATTTAGTTCTCTGTGGGGAGGAGTGCTTGTTTTACAAACTCATTTTTTGTTACTCTATCAATTTGCCCTGAAAGAGTTACACTAGTGGGCAAAATTGTGGATACACTTTTTAGATTGCAGAACTTTATTCAAGTGTTGCTCCAGTTACGTGTTTTAATCGTCCAATGTATGATATTCGTGACATTTTTTGATGTTTATTAACATTACCGCCAATATTCATGTTGTCATTTTTAAAGCATAATGCCAAACATGTTAGGTGTTTCCACAATTTTGCCCACTAGTGTACTTCTGCTGTTGGTTATTAACAGTAAAATAGTGTCATGTTCTGTACACGGCACGTCTGGTCCATATTTGGTATGTGTCTTATCCAAATGCATTTGTTTTGCGTTTTGCAAATTTTATATGTGTGCAAATCACCTATTAATCATGAAAAACTCATTTTGCAATGACTGTACAATGATCAAGACCACCAGCCCTGTGTTTCTGATACATTACATAAGGTTGATGTGCTGGGAAAACTTGGACATATAAAAGCACCTTGTCTGAACGAGAACACAGCAAAGTGATGGTCAAAAGGAAACAAGCTTTTCTCACTGCTTTCATGGAAGCTCAGCCACACTTCTGGCCTATGCTAACTTTGTGCTATCCATTAGCCTTACAGCCCCCGCACAGGAGGAAGCTTTGATGTTCCGTATGACCGATGTTTGTCTCTGAAGACCCCTCCCCCCTCCCCTTTCCTGGATAACCCTGGTCACTCCATGCAAGACAGAGGGCAGCTGGGAGCGAGATGCAGGGGAGTGGGTTCTCGAGGTGTGAGGGTGAGCAGAGCCGGGCCGCTGGTGTCCCCAGCCTCGGGGCCTCCTCCCTGGGGCGTAGGTGGTGTCAGCATAATGGATTTGCTTTCCCCCGCCGCCGCCGCCTCCTCTCCCACATGATGGATGCGCGCATTTCTGCTGGCCTTTGCATGGCGATAGCTAATGCAGCACAGCCACTGCCCCCCCAGAGCCACCTCACCACCCAGGCCCCTAATGTTCCCAGTCTCCTGCCCCGGAAACGGTTAAACTTAAAGGGTCTGAAAGCCTCATAAAGAGCCTCCTACTGTACTGAGGCCAGGCTGAAATCGCCAATGCTTTACGGCTTTTCCAATCCGACACACTTCTGTGAGGGTTACCTTTAACGCATCACTGCGAAACATCGTTTACTGCAGCAGCACTGGGATTACAGAGTTTGTTTTTTATTTGAGCACGTGTTCAGCTTTGAACAAGACAGATGAACGGTGCTATGGACGAAATGTAGCCAAACGGCATTTAAACATTTTCGGTCACAGGAGATGCTGCCTGTGCTTAGCTTACATCCTTCAGTCAAGTACGAGTTAATTCCAACAACTGAACTGTTTCACGTCGAGACATACAAACAAAACCAAAAAGCCCTCAAGAAACAAATTTGTATATCGGCCAGAGTTCTGAATTTTTGTGCCGAGATGTGGTGGAATTGACTGAAAAAAAATCAGCACATGAATCTTTAATGTTTCAACAGATGGGGCTTTAGTGCAGAGATGTAGTAAGAGTGGAGGAGATCCCTATGCTGTACATTAGCCAGATTTAGTTGTACAAGGCATTTGGGATAACCCGTGTCCCCAGAGTAACCCAAGCCCCAGCCAGAACCTTTGGTAACCTGAAACATGCCACACCATAAGCCCTTGGAAATGCAGTTATGGTATAAAGACGAACAATAGTGGGTCATAGATACCACGGGGCCTCTCTGGTGTCGGGAAACACCGGATCAGCCACCTGCATGGAGGCTAAGACACACAGTTAATCCTCCTGGCCCCTTGTTCCTCTGCAAAGCTGACAGTGTCTTCTTTTGATCTCTTTCCTGAAGTAACTAAATGCATCCTCCCGAGGTGGGGGTTTGTAAATCTTCAAAAGGACAGTGAAATAAATTGGGGAGAGGGATAGAAAGATCATTTGTATATACAATGCAAGACGTTAAGTTTGATTATCTGCACGTATAGAATAAAGAATAACAACACCACAGATCCTACCGGTTATTATGGAAGCAGACAGGGACGGACGAAGACAGACAGAGATCGGAGGAAAGTTCCGGAACTATCTGAAGTAAACCTGTAACTTAGTGATGCTGCAACACAACAAAGTTGGAGACCCTATGGTTTCCAAAGGCCCAGTCAAGCAACCCAACCAAACGATTATCACAGTTCTAGGAAATAAGATTGTTACTGTATAGAGGAATCATTCGCTCACTGATATGTTCTAAGTGGCAACTAACCACCTAGCAAAGACAGCAATGCGCACTTTTGTTCTTATGTCTCTGATGTACAATGTACATGTGAAACCTTAATGAGACGTCAAACTTGAAACGGAAAAAAGGGTCTTATTTTATAACCTTTTATATCAATCCCAAAAAGATTGGTAGTATGACTTCCGTAAAAAAAAATACGTCTTCATAAAAATATAAAGCCTCATAATAAACGGTTTAGCGAAGTTCAACGGTTCGGGCCGTCGGTGAATGGAAGGAGAGAAAGATCTCGGAGAGCAAGTGATTGGGGCCCTGACGATGAAAACCAAACGTTAACATAAATTCTGGGTTACAAATTTGTGCGATGAATTGATGGAGGCTGTGCTCATTGATGCATGCTGCGGCCCATTGATTAGATTAAGGGGGGTGCAGGGGATTCCAACTAATGCTCTGAAAAGATAACCAGCTTGGGCTGTTTTCTCAATACATGGCAGATGTAGGTAATGCAGCTAACAGACCTTTGGCCAGGACTTGTAATCTAATGCTAGAGGGGAATGAGCTGATATCTTCATAGATACTGCACTCCTGGGTCTGATAGAGCCTTCCCTGAGCAGAGGACAGTAAATAGTGACGAGACTCCGAAAGCTTATCACATTGTCTGAGGATTGCAGGCACCCAGGTGCATGCAGCAGTTACAATGACTGTCCATGAATAGCTGAGAAAGGACCGTTTCCTGGGAAAGCCTGTTGTTGTTTGTTTAGGAATGAGGCCTGTGAAACAAACGCGTGGGAGGTGATCGTTTGTCCCTGGGAAGAGTCCTCATCTCATGTACAGGCAATCTGATACGATTTCACCTTTTTTAAGGAGTAAGGGCAGAAGAGAAAACATATCAGTTTCAGATCAGTGGACGGAAATGTTGAGAGCTGGGTGGGGCTTCTGTTTGGTGTGGCTTCCTTTGATCTTCTCTGAAGCTTCTTCTTGGCCTCCCTCATCGCACGCATCGAACGCTCTGCCAAACACCTGCACGCAGGCATGAAACTTGGGAGGCCGTGTGCTGCAGGCGTTTTCTCCGCCGTGTTCATAACGCCAGTACTGCAGCACCTCACCTGTCCGGCCTCAGAAGTCGCCGCCCCTCCGCCCATCTGATGTCCCGTTTTCAGCTGCAGTGTCAGTCGCTGCCCGTATCTCGGGCCTGTACTGCTGGCTGCTCCTGCGGTGAAAAGCAGCAGAATATTTAAGTCAAGCAAAACTGTGTGTTCTCCCTCGGTGCTGTGAGAAAGATACTGATCTCTTCAGTTAATGGCTTTGAAAGCCTGGGTAGAGATTTGGCTCCCTTCCTCACTATATCTTCCTTTTTTTAACCTCACTTGGGACTCACATCGCGGTTTGTCTTGTCATAAAGCCTGGTATACATTCCATGTCAACGACGGCAATAAATCAAAGCCCAAAGCAGGCAGGTAATCAACTAACAATGTACAGAACTTTGGAAGCGTTTCTGGAACAGTTGGCAGGCATTAACTGTTTCACTGTCTCGGAAATCTCCGTCAGGCTCTGAGAGATGGCCCCCAGTGGTGGGGCAGCTCGCACATCGACGCGGCCACCTTCTGAAGTGCCCATGCGCTGCTTGACGCAGGACTCCCAGCTGTTAAATCTCACTCTCGATGGCTTCCTTGATCTGGACAATTACTACGTGGGGCCTCTGAGGACCCTGACAAGCAATGAAGGAAAAAGACCACTCTTCCTGTCAGCACTGAATCATGACTAATGATTTGGTCGTCATTTATATAGCACCAAAAGCACCATACCAACATCTGACACAATAGGCTATGAAGAGGCTTTAAGATTAAGGAACAAAATAGGCTTTTTGCACATCAGTGGACCAATACGAATGCTTGATATTCTGTAGTCTATTTAGCCATATTTTAATGACTACAAGTTCTGCTGCGATAATGTTGATAAAATGAATCGACAAATAAATGCATAAATTAAATGAAAGGCTCAACAGAACTAGAGGGATGAAACGAGTTGGGAAGGTTTTCCGGAATACTCTCACTCCATTGTTTTCAGTCTTTGACACGGGACTGGGAGGTCATGGCGAAATGACACAAAGGCATGACAGGTGAGGGCGACGCAGTGCTAGGACCTTCACCCTTTCTAGGCTGACGGATTCCTCTGGCTCGTGTTTCATGAGTGTGGGGAATCCATAGCCAATTCCGGCACATGCAAATGCGAGGTCGACATGACAGCTATGTCAGAATCAAATGGTCCCTTGACAAACATCCCCTCCCCCCGCCCCCCACTGCCATTCCCAGCATTTCTACATGGTTGGCAACAGTGTGGGACACAAAACTTCATGTACAGTGGCAAACTCAGGGCATGTACAACAAGGAAGATCAGCACAAGGTCTACAACAAAACACCAAGCTTGCGGCTGAGTGTATATTACCCCCGGTATTCGCTCAGTAATTCCAACATTTCCCAAAAAATCTTAGAAAAAGTAATTGCTAGTCAGCTTTCTCTGTTCTTGCAAAAGAACAACATTAATGAAACGTTCCAATCAGTTCAGGCCAAATCATAGCACTGAAACTGCACTAGTTAGAGTCATGAATGACTTGCTTGTGGCTCCTGATGACGGTTGCATATCCCTGTTGGTTCTACTGGATCTAAGTGCAGAATTTGATACCGTTGACCATGCCATTTTATTGGCGAGGCTGAAGTCTTTGATTGGTATTAAAGGGCAGTCACTGTCCTGATTCCACTCATAATTAACTGACCATCACTAGCTTTTTCATGTGAACAATGAATCCTCTGATTCCATCAGAGTGAGATATGGTGTTCTGCCAGGTTCTGTCCTGGTCCCTCTACTGTTCACCTTATTATGCTGCCCCTTGGTGATACTATTAGGAAACACAGTGTGAGTATTCATTGTTATGCAAATGACGCACAGCTGTACATATATATCAAAACAATGCCAATAACCCCCCCCCCCCCCCCAATTTACTACACTCTCAAGGGGCGGGCTACCTGGCAATGCCTAGGGTAGAATGATCTTCATTTGGCTGCAGAGTATTCTGTGACAGACCCCAAAGTTAGCCTACTAGCAAACATTCGAGATTCAGACTCACTCACAATATTAAACCCAAGGCTAAAAACTCACTTGCTTAGTCTAGCATGTGGTGACAAAGCTGATCGCTAGTTCACACCTCCAGCTAGGGTTATGCAGTTCAGAGCTGGTTAGGGATCATGTGTGGTTGAAGTGCTGGTGTTCAGGGATTCCTCATGCCTGCGCCCCCCCCCCCTTCTCCTACCTAGTTAAGCTGCCATAATTCATTAGAACTGTCAGAGCCTCCTTATCTCTACATTGCACTACAAAACACCTCACATACTGTAATTTCAACTATTTGTCACACAGTTTTATTAATGCACTGTTCAATTCTGTCTTGGAGGTCCTGAATGCAGACAGTTCCCTGCCTGGGCTCTCGGCCTGACCACACATCTGCCACCCTCACCTGCTTGCTGCTGGACCAACCAGCCCTCCAGCCTGCTGAAGGAAGCAGCTTCCTCAGCTGCCTGCCCTGACCTCACCTGAGCCTTCCACATTTATACCTGTACAGTTTTCCTTTATAAAGTGGGACTTTCTTATTTTGGACTTCCTCTGCCAGCCCAGGGTGGATGGGCTCCCATTTTGAGTCTGGTTCCTCCCAACATTTCTTCCTCTGAGGGAGTTTTTTTTTCTTTCCATAGTTACCTCTGGCTTACTCTCTGGGGGCACTGGACAATGGGGGACAATGTGAAGTGCTTTGAGACAATGTAATATTGAATTGAATTGATTAGCACACCTGAAATCACCTAGGGAAGAAAGATTTTAAAATACCTCTTGCTCTGTCACACAGCTACAGCTACATCTGGTCAGCTCATAAGAAACAATCCTAAATTTCAGGAAATAATGTATTAGTCCATTATTATTTCTTCCTCAAACTTAATTTAGTAATTTTTCATAGTAATTCCAGCAGTGAATGCAGACTACGGTGCGCTCTTGTAGAACAGTCTGGAAAATGAAGAGCATTGATGTGATGCCAAAACCGGACCAATAGGACAAAGACAGCAGAAATCATGAGTTCTTAAAACCCCAGAGGAAGTGAGTGACACCCCCTGTAGAGGAACGGGCTTTCCCAGGATGGTACCAATCGCTTCTTCCCTTGGGGGACCATGGCTGGACTCTTAGCAGTTCAGTGTCTGTCTGCTTCCTAGGCAACACCCCCTTCAGATGTCCTCAGAATGATGGCAGAGAGGTTAAATAAGCCTAGCAAGGCCCAATGCGAACAATCACTAGTGATCCCTTATTTCTTGAGATTGAATGTTTCATGCCTACTTCTGTTGATGAAGTTGATGAAATACCTCATCTGCGACTGCTGAAAATTCAAAGAAATTCAATGCAATCATCTCCATTGTTTTAGCAGTTACAGCTTCAGCTGTGGTGCTACTGACATTAAATATTGCCTCTCACGACCTTGCATAGGACAAGCGGGTATAGAAGATGGATGAAGTCTGAATATCGGCCGGCAGTATTGGCCAAGACTGACACATCAGACCGATACTGATATGATTTTTAAGGAATATCAGCTAATACTGATATGTTAACTGATATATTGTGCTGTCAGGATGGTTCCCTGTCTTTCTCTGTTCTGTTCATCATTTCCCCGTTTAGCCAGCAGGTGTGGCTTGCCATCCTATTCGTTCTGTTTTCAGTCTGTTCCCCTATTACCCGGGTTGCTGTGTGGCTTAATGGGCTAAGTAGGCAGCTCTGAACCAAGCCGCTACCCTGCTGTGGGTTTCAGGCTGGATGTTTTTGTGCCCTGTTTTCCTGCAGTTTATGATGTCCTTGCGTTCAGATATTTCAGTTTTTTTTTTACACCTTTGATCCTGGTTCAAATGTGCCTAGTTTAGTAATTATATTCTGTTTTACCTTTGTTCCCAGTACCTTCTAGTGTTTGAATCTGTAGTTTTGTGCATTACTCTCATCTGTGTCTTGTTACTCTAGCCTTCAGTATTTGCTTAATTGGAAATTGCATGCACCTGTCCATTTTCAAGGCCTTTAAGGGCCTTTATTCACTTCTTCACTCAGTCATTGCAGCTCTTCCTGTATATGCTGCACTGTAGATGTTTCTAGAACTGGTTTAGTGTATGGTTTTTTTTTTCTTCCCTGTGTCTAGTTGTAGTCTGTTAAATTGTTATTTTACGCCTTTGTTAGGCCCTTTGTGGTCCCTTTTGTTTGTTTGTTTATAGTTTAAAATAAAGTTCCTTGCGTTTTGTGTGCTGCACTGTGGATCATCTCTCCATCATGCCCCTGCCGTAACATTGTGCATCTCCAACAGCCACCCAAGATAGTGGGTTATGTAGCTCTATGTCTTTCATAAACAGAGACAATCCAGCCAGCCCTTATAACGTGAGCTGGGCTAGTCTCTCCTAAGAGGGCACATCATGTCTGAAATTCATCCAACAGACTTGTGATAATAGCAAACATCCAAAACTAAACACTGAGATTAATATCTCATGTTGCCTTCTCACTGTACCCATATATCGGTCAATGATGCAATTTTCTCCTGTTCCGCTTCCCCGGTTCTGCTGAGGTGTTCTGGAGAGGATGTAGAACATGTGGGCAGAACAAAGGAAGGCTGAAAAAAATGTGTCTGACAGGAAAAATGTTTGAGGGAACCCGCGTGCACCCCAAAGAGTCGTAAAAAAGGAAGAAAACTCTTAAATAAGTCTGTAATAATCATGTGAACACAGAAATAAATGGCTTGTGGGATTACAGCATACTGTCAATCAGTTCCAGGGAACCATTGAAGTAACCAGTAAGAAGGAGTTTGAATGAATGGATGATTAACACTGGGAGTTTCAAAAGCTCATTTGCACTCCATCACTACTGATTGATGGTTAATTAGACATGCAAGAGTGACTCATTAAACTGCTCAGAAAAGATAGTAATATACAAATGCATGCATGAGGTGTAAAAAAATAAACTCTGACAAAAAGTTAAATGCCATTAGCTAAAGCACACAAAACAATTACGTTTTAATTTTAGCTTCCCATTTAGGTATAATATAAATTAAACAAATGGGCAGGATAATTCAAACAGGAAGATGGGAAGCGTTGGCCGTCGCAGGGGTAACCTAAACACAATCAGGGCTTCAGTGTAAATAGGAGAATCTGCGGCTGTCCTGTAGCACATGGGAGGGAATGTAGTGTACTCCCACTTGAGGGGACTGTCTGATGATGGAGGATAGGCGTCAGGCTTTGCTGAAAGAGGCTCCTGGGTCTGTCTTTCCAGTCCTAGTGGCGGCTGGTCTGAATGGGGGGGGGGGGACACAGCTGTGAAATCGCCTGGGCAACAGGGAGCAGGCAATGCGTGTAGATGCTGCGGCTAAAAGTTGCTGGTTTGAAGTCAGCTGTGAAGAATCGAGTCTGGGACCAGTGTGGAGATGCCCGTCTTTGTGCTTCATGCGGAATTTCAATTGCGCTTTTGTTAAATGTTTTTTTCTCCCTGACTTCATCGCAACTACTGTATCATTGTCTGATGCCAGTAATCAAACAAGCTATGTCGTTTGGACATGTTTTGTTTGGAATAATGAATGTGCAGTTAAAAAAAATCCCTACTGAGGAAACATGTCCCAGCTTAGTATTATACCAGTGGAGAGGAAAAACTGTAAATTAGCCAGAAAAAAAACACTAAGCTGATATGTCTGTCAAGGACTGGGGTTTTCTGAAGGGAAGCCGGTTACTGCACTTGTGATCATTGACGGGAGTGAAGGAATTCGCCCCTCGCGTGCCGGGAGCAGGAAGGGGGGGCACGGGGGGTTGGGTGT
The DNA here is from genome assembly GCA_026777985.1 of Mormyrops attenuatus. NCBI lineage: Eukaryota > Metazoa > Chordata > Actinopteri > Osteoglossiformes > Mormyridae > Mormyrops > Mormyrops attenuatus. The sequence continues at coordinate 1,628,032 of JAODKC010000130.1, read as the reverse complement.
GGTCGGCTGGGGGCGGGGGGGTGTGGCTAGGGCGAGCGATCGCGGCTGCTGCGGCGGAGGCGCGGCGTGGGCTGGGTGGGGTGCGATGGGGTCGG
>JAODKC010000130.1:1601307-1623232 GCA_026777985.1 Mormyrops attenuatus | reverse complement strand
CCACCCACCCCCACCTGTCTCAGCCCGAGTCTGACAGGCATTTGGTGCAGTTGTGGAAATGTGCAAAAAGCCCCCACCATAAGGAGTCCAGCTCGTTACTGGTGACCACGACTAAACCAGCACGCAGGCGGATATCCAGACGTAAGGCAGCCTTTTACTTCAAAGCAAGGCATGTTTGCATCGCTGAACTGTGTTACAGGGAGGTTAAACAGATGGAGAACTGAAGAAATGCTAATTGGCGGCAATGTCAAGGCTATTTCACAAAGGAACGCATTTCAAAAACGTATAAAAATATACTTTTTTTTTGTAGTGGCAGTGTGTATTTTTCCTACGTGTTTTTAGATGAATTTGGCCCAGAGGATACCCAAACCTAACCTGTCTCTGAAAAAACAGCAAGGCTGAAATACATAACGAAGAAAGGATTAAGTTTATTTTTAAGACTTCATTCTATGAACATCTGCCAAAGATCAAGAACAGCGATTTCCTCCATTATAATAATAATATATGTGTTTTGACACCAAAGACTTTGGAACAAGAAGTCAGACAAGTACATAGGTCTTATATTAACTGTTATAATATTAATAAGAAATATCTTGATCAGTGTTTATGTGCACTAAGGGTGTGCGAGATGCATTCTGTTTGGTCAGATTCATATCATCAGTGAGATTTTTTACCAGCAGAATTATGAATGATGAGTACAACGGTGGCGTAAACATTACAGATGAACCTCACCATCCCTGGATTGGTGCTGTGTGAACATGCAAGTCTGTATTTTATCGACCCCCACCCTCATTTTAAAAGCAGAACTCGAGGGGCGTGGGGGGTCAATTGGGGCTGTCTGTTGCTGCCTGGCCAGCAACGCAGGCGAATGCAAATGTGAACTAAGAGGAAAACAAGAGGAGAACAGTCTGAGAACCTCCATGAGCAAATGAGCCATAAACATTCCCCGCTTGCCGCAGGATCGGTGATGAAAGGGTCAGTGGTTGCAATAAGCTCTGCAGATGCAAGGCAGCAGATGGACATTGTGGTGCTTTAACTGCTGTGGTGGCGAGCAAGGGCTCAGGTTTTCGATGACGGGCTTGTGGCCAAAAGCACTACGACATACATGAGGAAGCGTGCAGTGCAACGAAATGGGATGGGAAACCTTCCCCTCCCTCCCCCGTCGCTTTAGCTAGAGGGTACCCGAAATACCGCACGGTTTGACTGAAGTTGGCATCACCAACATGGCGTCTTGAGCGAGATGACTCTGTACGGACAGATAATGTGAGAAATGCCTGAATCTTCCCAGAGGATGGGGTCTATAAGAGGTCAAGCTGCCAAACTTTAAATTATAAATACACAAAAAATTATCCCTGGTAGTCCTCCATAAATTATATTTTTACAGGCACAGTTTTACACAAGCATTCCTTCGACAAATCAGCGTTACTTAAATGTGGAAATGTCTAGCGATGGACCATCGACACAGAAAGATTATTTTGGCTCTGAACCACCTGACAAAATTAAATTGATAAATTGTGGAAGCTGCACGTGCTTCGCAGCAGTGCCATCTGGTGGTCATCTTGTATTGATCCTTAAAATGCAGAACTTATGAAAGGAGAATCCTCTTTACAAGCACGGTTGCGCTTGCGCCAAAGAAGGCTTAAGACCCCCTAGGGTTTTGCTTTACGGTATTATGCTATATAAAATTATTTAAAAACTGTCCTCAATGTCAATATGTTGTTATCATCCTAAAGTCTCCAGGCCGTATATAAACGATTGCCAGTTTAGATTAATTGCATTACTAATTAACCTGTTCGCGAAAGAACAACAAACACGCAAATAAACCTTACCAAACTATCAGCTTAAAGTAACTGAACTGTAAGCTGATACTAATGTGGATCATGGCAAAAACAGAAGAGGCTGTCTAGTTTCTGCATTTTTTATATTCTGTTTTTTAGGATGGAGACGAAAATGATGTGCGCACGAGGTTCTCAAAGCGTCGGTTCTCGCCACCATATGGAAATGATTCCCAGCGTTTGAGAAACAAACAATACTGAGGCGCGGATTGATTAGCACATTAAAAACAGTGGTCTTATTATTGGCTCAAAGTAGTTCAAGGAGAAGCACGCTGGCTCTTCTAAACCTCGTAATTAAAACCATCGCTGGAAGAAAAAAAAGCTTCTCTTGGGGCCCCAGAGCGGACCTGTCCCTCTTTGGGAACACAAATACGCTGTAACTGGACCTCAGCCATCGGACAGAGGAGTTGAAACGCCGACACATCCGCAAAACTATACCGTCCGATCCCCAATTTCTGCTCCTAACGCAAACACAGAACGTTTCCTGAACATGGTCAGCGCATGAATAAGATCATCCGCAAAACACTGCTAATTCGAGCAGCCTCTTGGACTGCGATCGGGGTGGCGCAGCAGGGTGGAGGTGAGGAAATCAGGAAACGAGTCTACAGGGACTCTGCCCTCCTTGTCTGATGTTTGCATAAGGAGGCTGAAACTGGAACTATGCGGTTCTTGACAAACAAGTCGTCCCCCTGGACAAGAGCTTCACTTTTGTGAGCATTTGGGTTCAATCAAAAATCAGCCTGAGCTGAGCTGCTCCTCTCGGCCCTGCTCTCTTTCTCCATTCCTTTCCAAGACCACACAGTGTCCGGAGCCTGGCACAGCAGGCTTACGGGAAAATGGGTAAACGGACATGCACAGTGAACGTACGTAAACCTTACCGCTTCATTGAAACAAAACGGCGAAGCAGCTTTTGCCCGTATTTACAGATGCGGAGGCCGAGTCTGCGATTGCGCCGTGAGACCGAACCTATTACCCCGGCACCTGCAGCTTTAGTCCCACTGTTGAATTTGTACCTAAGTTTCAGATGAACTCTGTGGATCTCGATCCTACTAAGTAAACAGCAGCTCTCCTTAACTCATATTTTCTCTGCCGTCTAACATCAAACTAACTAAATAATTAACGATTGCCGTGCATGATCACAAAAAACAATCAGGGTATAGATACTACCAGTCTCAAATGAGACAGTTCTACCGCATTCGTAGCTATACAATTCGATAAACGAGTAGGTATATTTTCTTACACACAACCCTATTTTTAGAAGCTTTGCGAGACAGAGACGAACCCTAAAACGAAAGTTTTAAAAACGGAAAAAAGCTTCAATAGCTGGCTCACTAGCGGATATTTAAAATAATAATCTTATTATACTTGTATTCAATCTTTATTCTTCCCACGCCATTTGTAAGACCACTGCTGCCCAAAATAATTGAACACGAGGTAATCATCACCACACGAGTTTTCCTAATTGTGACGGCGCTGTTCATTTTCCTGAGATTCTCCGTTTTCCAAGATCTTATATGCAGTTTCTGAGCTAGTCACTGCTATTTCCAGAAGTGTGATAATGATCTTATCAGAAACACTCACGGGTGCTGTATCCGTTTATTGTTATTTTAACTGTATTTTATGCATTTGCTTTAATTCACATCATATTTTGTCCTAATGAATAAGCACATTTTCCGTTATTGTTAAACTTGAACTTTATCCACAAAATTTATTAGTCGATGAACATCTACAGTTTAACATTAGGTTTGATTAGCCTATTTGTTAAATTTAAATGAATGTGTAATACTGAATTACATATGAAATTAAAACGGTTTGTGTAACCCCCGATGCTGAAGATTTTATTCTGCTTTCAGATTATTTTAAAGGTCTGTTATAATCATTTGCCTGTCGTGTAATATTGTGATTCATATCCACCCATTAATCATTGTTGAAATCTCATATGTTTTATATAAAAGATATGAGCATTTATTTATGAGTCTCACTTTTAAAAACTCTGATTTCTTATTTTTTTTGGGATCTGTTTAGCAATACAAATGCGTATATCTGGAAATCGCCGAGCAGTGACAAATGAAAAGCTCGTAAAATATATATATTTTTCTCGTAACATCTTGCGTTATTCCTCAGAGCCATTTCTTTAGTCATGTGACACTCACGTGGTACACTGCAGATTGGTAGGCTACAATACTTTTTGAATTTTCTTTGGAATTAAATGAAATTATGTCATTTACACCGAATAAAGAAAAAACGTGCAAACACTGGCCTTGATAGCCATTTGAAAGTAATCGCTGTAAATCTTGGTAAAGTCTAGGAATGTAAAATAGCCTATTCTTCACAGAAATTACAAATATTGTAAGATAACAGGCTGCGATGTGGACCTTGTGTGGGACATATGGCTATTTGTCCAGGCCCTGCATGAATGTTTCTAATAAGGCTATGGCATGTTTCAGTGACTTTTAAGCTAATGTAAACAGTGCGAATTCAGTTTGTATATATATCTGCAACAAGGTGTGCGTGACTGTTGCATGTGTTTCCATGTTTAGCAGTTGTGCTGGTGTCCGGCAGCAAACTGTGGGAGGTTCCTACAGCCCCCTTCACCTTGGCCACCAACAGTACTGCCAAGCTGTTATGGGAGCCACAGTGCCAGGCTCAGCTGCGCCACCTACAGGATGGGGGAAGCATCACAGCAGTCATCCCACCAACGCTGGCTGGAAACTGGATTTCAACCAGGCAAGTACTGTTCAGCTGACGTTCGCTGATCTCAATGGGGACATTAAGACTATAAAGAAACTCTGGAGCTAAGCACGTGCTGGTAACGTAAATATTTAGTCGATAAGTAAATGCTGCATTTTTGAGTAAACATCAGGGAAAAGAATGTAAATTGTCTGAATTAACATAATAGTTTGTAAGGTTTGAATTTTTCAAGCTGCCTGTGGTTTTGTTGGAATTGGCCAACGCAGCTCAGTCTCAAACAGGGCCCTCTTCTTGCAGGTGTGAAGTGCGACCCGGTCCGGAGTTCCTTACCCGGTTCTATACGTTCTACCCGAGCCGACTGTTCAAAGCCCTGCAGTTCTATTACACGGACAGCAGGTGTCAGGACCCAGCCTACTCACTGGTGATCAGGGGCAAACTGCGTCTGCGGCAGGCTTCCTGGGTCACCCGCGGGGGCACCGAGGGTGAGCACCACTTGCACAGGGTGGCCATCGTCTTCCACAGCTCTGCGGCGGTACAGCAGGTCGCTGCCCGCCTGCCGGCCATCTGTCGGTGCAGCGGATCGGGGTGCTGGGTGCCCGGGCGGCTCTACGACCTGTTCAGCCCCAAGGCGGGCCGAGACTGCCTGGGGCCTCTGGGCTTCTCCATGCTGGAGTTGGACCTCCTGCGCTTGGAAAGCCGGCAGCAGATCCACAGCAGGCTGGTTCAGGACCTTTTCCTGGGAGACATCCACACGGAGTGGGAACAACGCACCCGCTATCGGCCCACTGGCTACCAGACGCCGCTGCAGAGCACAATGGTGAGGGTGAGGGTGAGGGTGAGGGGGGTGGGGGGGTCAGGGCACGTGCATGCGGTAAGAGAGGGGTAAACAAAACATGCCCACTGCCTGCTCAGAGTTACACGGAGAAGAAGGCCATACTCAAGTCAGTTTGAACCTTGTGCTTCTACATATAAAATGAAAACACTCAAGCTGCTTGTTAATATTTAGTTAGAAGAAGATAAATTACCACGTTAACACGTGCAAACTTCCATAACAGCTTACCTTTTTCACTAATATATTTCTGCAGCCAAATTCACTTTTGTAATGAAGTGCAATTATTTATGGAGTACGGCCAACTGCATAAACAAACTGTGGCACGCTAGCATATGGAAGGTGACACAGAGCTTCAATTTCATTATTTATGTATTTCTACAGCTGGATATATATGTATATATGTGTAGAATAAAATGTAGGACTTAAGCTGTATGATTTTCTTGTGTCAAGTCCAGTTCTCCTACCCAAGCCACAAGACTTGTGTGTAAGCATTTCACACTGTAATGTGAATCCAAATTACGCTTTACTGTGTTTTACTGGGACTAACTGACATTCACCACCATGCAGCTCGTAGGATCTGAGGGTTCATCTGTGTTTTTTTAATTTAATACAATAAGAAATAAGCGACTGAGGGAAACGGTCTTTTAAAGTTCATTACTTTCCATTCCGCAGTTTAGCCAGAAAAATCCCCAATGCCATTTTTTTGGTTAACTTTAATGAAAACGAATCGTTATTTTCATTAACGATTCTGCGAATATGACACAGTACTGTAGGGTGAACCAACAGGTTAAATCAAGATATTTAAAATAACACTATAATCACATGTCAGGAGAAATCTGGCAGAATTATATATCAAACATTTTTACTGTTCCTCAAAAATTTCTGCTTTTGCAGTATTTAATTTCATTAATCATTCGCTCTTTCTGCTTTTACTGGTAATGACGTGAAACAGGTAATGAGCACACTTAACTTTTTTGAAAGCATAATTCTCTACCTATGAGATTAAGCCTTAAATTCGTTCTAAATTGATTTATTACATTAAACTTGTATTTTACGTAAATTAACCCGCATAATTCAGTATTTTTTGGAGTGCCGATTGTTTCTTGTGTGCATAGAGACTTTTTGGCGAGGGTATGTTTTTGTGATACTCGCGTTCAGACCACCCCAGAGTTAACCGCCGGTTTAGCGGCGGTGTCCTGAGCAGGCGCTGCCCTGCTGACTCCGTGAAGTTTATAGCGGATGGTTGCAGGCGGCATTACCGCCACATGTGCGGGCTCCGCTTGCACGCCGTTACAGCCCTTCCCTGTACATTTTTTTCCTACTCTTTGAACCCAAGGAGTATAGTAGCCAACGTCTAAACACTGCCCTTGTAATTCAAAAATGTTAATACTATTTTGGCAAGCAAAACTGTGTGCTGTCGAAGGCAGAAATAGGATCCGTCGCGACAAATATCCGTACCATCATATATAGTGTTTACAGTATGATATGAAACGAGAGATACGTGTTTTGGTCGCGGCGGTATAACATTTTTATGGAAAATATACCACGTTAATAACTGATCTGCTAAGTTCACACTTAGTTATAATACTGAAGTATAATAACCTAAGTGCTGTTTATGTGCCGTTTCTGTTTCCTTGTTGGGAAAAATGATATATAGAAATAAATTATACTGTAGCAATTTAGGTGTACTTTTCTCATGGATATAGGAAGTCCCCTAACACTAACTTTAGGGTTACAAAGATACAGTACAACCAATTTACCTTCTTTCCTGCCCCTATAGGGATAAGCCATAGACCCATCTTTACACAAGGTTAATTCAAAGTTTTATTAGTCACATACACACCTATACTGAGTGCAATGTGCAGGAAAATACATCGCTGTCAAGCTCTAGGTTGTGAAATAGCTCCATATGTGTATAGCTGTGTAGACTGCTGATTACACAGCTCCTAGACACTGTCTTCATTAAATACCTCAATTAAACAAATGGAATTAAGTGACTATACGTGATTTGAGCTAAGGTCTTACTAGGTCTCATATAATCTGGATTATGAATGGTTGAGACTTGGACCCGTCTTACATCTCGCACATGCTTCTTGGTCCGTTTTCCAACAGAACCATGTGCACCCGTGCCCGGTGTGTGCCCTGGTGTACCGCTCCTCCGAGCTGCACCCGCCCGTGCTGCCGTCTACCCCAACCCTGCCGCTGTCCCTGGACGGGCGCTGGGTGAGCCAGCGCTGCGAGGTGCGGCCGGCTGTGCTCTTCCTCACGCGAGACTTCACCTTCCACGAGGACCTGCGTGGCTGGAAAGGCCTCTACCGGCACTACTCTGACCCCACGTGCCGCCAGCTGACATTCAGCGTGCGGGCATGGGGCCACTACGCCCGCGTGGGGCCCTCGCCCGTGATACATGGCGCCACCGAGTTCGTCTTCAAGGTCACGCGGGCCACAGTGGTCGCTGAGGAGGAGGCTGTCGCCAGGGTGCTTAATGCCTCCCAGGAGGGGAGCTGCGGGCAGGCTGGGGGCTGGGCGGTGGGCGTGGAGCAGGATATCACCCCCACACATGGATGCACCGCGCTGGGGATCAAACTGCCACACAAAGAGTACGAGCTCTTCAAGGTAGAGTTTGATCACAAACAGCGCCCCATGCTGTTCACTGGGGAAAGGCCGACCGATGGCTCCAGTCCGGACCGTCCCCACAAGCGGCCCTCATCCTACCAGGCTCCGCTCATCCAGTGCAGCCTGGATGTCAGTGGATCCCACCGCCATAACCAGCAGAGATCTTTCACCTTCCAGCCTGTCGGTGGCGTCACCTCTCTGACGTGGCTCCTTGCTTCGGTCTTGGCCTCCTTGTTCGGTGGCTGGTGTGTCGTAGAGACCCAGTGACATATATGCTGCTGGAAGTTCAGCTTGCCTTGCTGTGTCCTTATCAGCAGAATTATGAATGTTGTGCATCAAGCCTTATTCTTTAGATGTCTTTATTTTACCATGTTTGTCAAGAATACAGATCGGAATGTGTAGAAACAGAAGAATATGGTGCTTATCCCAAGAATGTCCCTAAAAACAAAATAGAATCATCTTTTTACTGCAGTTATAACATTATATTTCATATGAGTCTGTCTGTATAAATGTGTTTTTAATATTAGATAACTGCCTAACGCTGGAGAACTATCTATTAGTGCCATCTTAGAAAAACACTTGTGGTGTTTTGATGATAGGTCCTTGTCTAACAGCTTTGTAAGGATTAGGATGTATTTTCTCTGTCCACGGCTGTACAATATTAATAATGTAAGGTGCGTCTAAGCTGTCTCTCTATATATATATATCTGTGAACTTTTATTTTGAGCATAGGATGTAGACATTCCAGATGACAAACTCTTAAACGGAACATAAAATTACAAAAAAAAGAACCACAAAATGGGAAATGCAGTACTTTGGATGTGAAAAACAGACCAAAAAGCTACTGAGAAGAGCACATGTTTTTCAGCATTAGAGCCTGTGCCCCTGTTGTGTCACACATACGGCGCCTCGGTGCACCAGCCCAGTGTTTGCGGACTGCGAGTCCTACAGCTGAGGTCTCCACTCGGGCATAACTATAATGACCAACTTGGTTGAAGGACAGTGAGCAACAGTCACCTCACTGCACCCCAGCTGCAAAGAAATCCATAAGCAATTTATGGATGGTCCCTGAATACAGCACAAATAGTGGATGGGAAACTACGCAACAGATTAATGAAACTGTTTAAAGACGTACCCTGGGGTGCAGCAAAGCAGAGACGGCTTGTCGGGGTGTCCGCGAATGCTTGGGTTTTGTACATGCTGAATATAAAACGATCTGACACAAGTCAGACACGTATTTATTGTTATCTTAAGATGTTTAAAAAATAGATTGCTTTGTTCCCCAGTTTTATAGCAAATCAGATACGTGGGTGCCAAAGATACTTGTATTAACGGCTTTTATATCGGGTCTTTGCAGTTTTATCAATAATTTTGTCTAATATAAGTTTCATTAAAGTATTTTATGATACAGTTAGCGAATTTAAAGATGCTATGTGCATATTTATGTTGTTTGAAGAGGAGTATATACATACAAAAGGCAATGGTGAAATTCTGTATTAAAATTAAACAATAGGCCTACATAATGTGTGATGTCACATACACAGCTTGTGAGCAGTATTATTTACGGTTATAGCTATGACTTAAAGTTTGGAAGATAATTTAAAGTGACAGGAAAATAACTGCAGATAAATAATCTGATGTGAAACTTGTGCAGGCCAAAGTTGCCTTATTTCAATTGGTATAACTCAAAGTATATTTCTATCTTAATCGCTTCACCTAAACTTTCTATTGAAGCAGTTTAAGCAGGAAAGTAAATTTAAGATGAAAAATTACTAACTCACTTGAGAAATAATGAAGACAGTCTTCGCCAAGAGACTGCAGGTCCTTATGTTTTAGATCCAGCTGAGCCTTCTGGGAAACTTTAAAACTCGTAAGGAAGATCTGACAGATATCGGCCAAAGAAGTGTTGCCTTTCAGTAAAAAAAAATAATAACCATCATTAGGATTGCATTTCACAATTTCTTAACATTAATTTGAAGTACAATTGTTTCTTAGTTAAGTGTCATATGTGGCCAGAACTGTGACCCGCTGTATAGGTATTTTGTTATTTTCCGACACCCAAATATTCACATGAACCCCATTTGGAAACAGAGTAGGAGGGATTGGCTGTACAGGTGTGTTCCTAACATCCTATCGCCCCAATCCCATCCATCCCTCGGTGTGAATGCATGTACCGTACATACCGTCACTGATCCTGGCTTTACACTGAAATACTGCAAGGTATTTAAACTCCAATCCTCACCGTTAAGACTTTCAGTGATTATGGGTTGTTGTATTTCACCGTTAGCATATTTTAATGAAATATTTGGAGCAATGTAACTAGACCACTTTGGGTTTATTCCTTAAATGGAATAGAGAGATGGTGGCGAGCAGGCTGGGGGGCTAGGTGACGGGGAGAGGAAAAGAGAGGCCCGCACTGGATCCAAAGGCAGCAGACTGTTCCCATTAAGGGCTGTCAGGATGATGATGGCGACTGGGAGCAGGGTGAGGTAATCTTTTTGGTTTCAGCAAGTGTATCAAGGGTTTGGGTTTGCAGAATGACAAAGATGAGGAGGGACAGAGAGTTCAAACGGCTGGTGTTTATCATAGCAGTAATGTTCTGGATCCACCATTATGAGGAGGTTACACATTCCTAATTTCGTGTCCTATCATTGGGCCAAAAATAATAGAGGAATATACCAATGGCATGAACGGGGTGAGCTGGGATGTGGAGAAAAGAAAGAGCGTTGGCTTTCAGGGCCTGTTAGTGGTTTTTGTGCGTATATTATAAGTCAGTCATCGGGCATGGAGAGCAGAACCCAACATTATGGCCCATTAACAGCATCCATTAAATAAAAATAATAAAATGAGTTTTCATCACTGGCACTGAGCAAGACACCAAAAGACACTCCTGTGGCCATTTAAGTCTGTCCCTTCAAGGGTCATACAATTGAGGAGTCAAAATTCACAGATGGTTTCCAGTTTGAACCTTCAGCATTTATATCCACCCACACTCTAGCAGTGTTCCTTCCATCCATCCATCCATCTCTCAGACCCACTTGTCCAGTATAGGATCTGGGTGAGCCTGGTGCATAACCAAGGAATCATGGGGCACAGAGCAGGTGACACGCTGTGGAAGATGTGATTCAGGGCTGGACTGGAATTAAAAACAGGCCATCACAAACATGCCCACAATGAATCTTGTAGATGAATTTCGCTGTTGCCCGGTTTGCCAGATAGCATGTCCAGCCCTGATATCACACTTTGCAGCATGAGGAGCAGATTGTGTGTACATTACCTTCTCTGGGAAGGGCCTCTCGGGACTGCACACAGAAGAAGATGCTTTTTTTTTAAAAAAAGCACGGAAAGCAAATACTACTTAAAAAATGCATACTTTCAGCAAAAGAGCTTCCAAACCACAAACAACTTCTGTGGGTTTGTCATATTAATTCCATGCGAGGGGAGTGACTCGGGCCAGTTCTTTTGAACGGCACCGGGTCCAGAGGAATGGGAGCGTGGTAGCAGTGCAGCACACTCCCATAAAATATTAGAGAAAACATCCATTTTCATGTAAGCTGACCGGGTAGCAGACTCAGCTACAGCAGATGCAGCACAATGAAATGTACTTTTACCCAGCTCCAGAAGGGCAACCACGCCAAAAATTGACGTCAGCGTTGTATGTCTTGTTTTTTGTTTTAATAATTATTACACTTACTCACTTTACCCTACATACCCTTTAATTTTAAGCTCTGCTGAGAATCCTCCATTATTTCTAAGCATATATGAGCAACAGCTGCCCATTAAAAAAATAATAACATTGGTTGTATGTTATTCCTTTGGCCTAGAAAATGCATAGCTGTTGAAAAATGCTCCTTCCATTTGTAAAATGAGTAAAAAAAAAAGTGCCCCCACAGGACCATTGTACTGGGTGTGCTTTCCTATAGCACTGGCTGCCAAAAGTGGGCTCCTCTCCTCGTTTTATTACAACTTTGTACTCATGTGGAAAACTAAAGGGGAAATGATTACTGAGGCTACCCCCTCCCCCCCACTGCTTAAGAGCCAAACATCTTTCTTTCAGCAACATAGTTTTTCATATTGAACTGTGGAAAAAAACCACACACACATGCCAGAATTCACAAAAGGGGGGGTAGAGTTAAAACTGTAATCTCTTCTGCAGATCTGTAGTAAATACTGTACTAAATAGCTCTGGAAGTACTATTGAAAGGCTGGAACACTGTACCACTGTAAAGCAAGGGGGGTGCTTAGTGCAGAAATGCTTTTCTTACCTTTACATGCTTAAAAACTTATGAAACATTCTTAAAAATGAAGAATGTTTTGAATAATGTTTAGAATGTTTAAAATATTTTGAATAATTGCAGAAGGGCACACATTTTTTTAACGTATAAAGTACAATGGTGTTAAAGCCGTAAATGTCACGACTCTCCTTATTCTCTGCACTTGTAAGGCCAGTGTTGGGCATCTCTGGTCCAGAAACGACAAATCCAAGACAAAGATTTTGTTTCTACCAACTAGTACCGCATAAAGAGTCACAGTCACAGAGTACTCACCTGGTTGGTAAAAACAAAATCTTGGTCTGGATTTGTAGCTTCTGGACCTGAAATGCCCAACAGTGGGTAAGGCACGCCCCTGGGTTGTATCACTGTCTCAGATCACCATGGTCGTGGGGTTTCTCTGTGTGTTTCTCTCTGAATTTATGCAGGTTTTAATCCTGATAACTGTTCACACACATCGGAAATGGATCCCCAGATCTTCCTAAGATATCTAGGCTAATCGCACACAAAGCTTTTACATCATTCTGGGTTGTGTCGATCATTCTTGCAGCACTTTCACATGGTCACGCCTGTACAAATACATTCCGGAAAAAAGAAACCGTATTGACCTTGTAGGCTGAGACCTTAATGTCCAGACCATATTAAACAAGAACAAAAAGCTTTGGCTTGGAAGATCTGCTAACTTTGAGATGTTCCAAACCATTTGAAAGCGTTAGCCAAATGAATACCAGAATAGAATGTTAACCTTTTGATTTAATACCATACAGTGTCCTGTGGATGAAAAGACAAAAACAATAGATACATTCTTGTCCAGCTTCCCAGCAACTGTGTACATTTTTATTAAATGAGGCTCATTGCCTGTTGTACTTGGATGATTTTTGTTGTTTTGTTTTATAGCGACTCATGTAATACTGCACCGGGGCAAAAGGCTACAAATGACTTGGACATATAAGAAAATGAGTTTATTTATAAAGTAAAGTAAAGTACTTATTTCATGAGTAAAGTAGCTGTTGCAGTCGAGGGAATGTTAGACATTAATGATGGTGACAGTACAAAACATTCTAACTCCTAGACAACTAACCTCCCTAAAAACAAACTTAATACTAGTTTTGCTCATTAGTTCGATTGCAGGAGCCCTTTCCAGGGAACACCACATTTTCACACACATTTTAAGAGCCATGCTTAATAATTGAAGATAAAAAGGATAAACTTAGATCTTTGATGGAGTCCCAAAAGTTTCACGTTTACCGCCATGTACTGGCAGCCTTGATAATTATGAATGGAATTATTAGTAGGGAGAATCCTTTGAGTCTTATTTCATCTTGGCCACAGAGTGGTTTGAAGATGTAATTTTTCAACTTTTATTTTTGAATGGAATGGATCCGCCACATCTGAGAGTTTCTGAAGAGCCAAGGCTGAAAAGGGTCTCATTTTCAGAGGATTTTAAATTGGAGACGGTCAGATCTCCTAGTAACGCACACTGTTCTGGGGGACTGTGACAGTCCATGGAGTTTGCTGAATTTCTACAAATGAGACGGCCCTGTAGACCAGCAACTAGAGCTCAACCAAAACACTTGGAGCTAATGAGAGTAAATGTTCAGCAACTATGGCAATTAGAGGTTATGTTCAGCTTCTACTGTTCTTGTGTGGATTCTGCAAATGCATCTTTGTGGTGTATTTACTTGGTAAATTTTTTCCTTTATTTTTTGTGGTAGTGACTCATGATAAAATGCCAAGGGACAAAAAAGGCCGTTGAAAGGAGAACTGGGCATAAAATAAAAAATACATTTGCAAAACAAAAAGTCACAAAGTTGACAGTGGGGCCTGTGATACATGACAGTGACAGTGTTAGTGACAGTGGTACATGACAGTGACAGTGTTAGTGACAGTGATACATGACAGTGACAGTGTTAGTTACAGTGATACGTGACAGTGACAGTGATACATGACAGTGACAGTGTTAGTGACAGTGACAGTGATACATGACAGTGACAGTGTTAGTTACAGTGATACGTGACAGTGACAGGGATAGCTCAAATAATCGGAAGTCCCTCATCTTCATATATAGCTCCTAGAGGTCATCAGGTACCCCTTCCTTCTAATATGTCAGTGGTTCTCAGTCCTGTTCCTTTCACTCCCCGCCAGAATGTTTTCATTCCAACGCTACCTTAATCAGGCTCATATAGTATAGAATTACTATACTATATGTTGCTTTGGACGAAAGGTCAGAAAAATTAATGCAAGTACAACCCCTGCCAAAAATTATGGTATCACCACACTTCTGGATGTTCACCCAACTTTTTACTTTGTAACAAAAAAATAATCATAGATATAACATGTAACATTTTTTGTTTAATAGCTGAAGATTCCGGCTGCATGAAACATACCATAGAACAAATTAAATTCTATTATTTTCATTAATGGCATAGTTTTGACCAGGTCGAGTAGAGGACAAAATTATGAAATCACTCAATGTTGAGGAGAAAAATTATGCAATCGACAACTAAAAAACTCACAGTAAGTATGTTGCTGCTTCTCCTTGGGTTTGAATGATGGCCTCAATTCTTTGAAGCATGGACTTCTCTAACAAAAAAACAAGATTTTGCATCATGCTAGTTCCAGCTCTCTCAAATAGCAGTTGACAGATCAGTTTTGCGGGATGGAGCCTTATCATGGACCATTTTAAAAAATCTCCACCATAAAGTTTGCTGGCCATGTGTGTGACTGAGTTAATATGCCTTTTACTGAAGAAAAGCTTTCACACTCTTTGCACTGCGGCAACATGCATTATCAACTTGAAAATTACTTCATCATCACCAAAGCAATTTTCTATTAATGGAATGAGAAAAGTGTCCTGAATGTCAATATACACCTGTGCATTGACTGTCGAGGTAATGATTGCCCTCTTCGCAGGTCTTTCACCCCCATGCAACCCCATATCATGAAGGATTTGGGAAATTTGTTTTTTTCTTTAGGCAGTCATCTTTATATATTTCATTAGAATGGCACCACACAAAAGTTTGCCGTCATCTCCTTAACCAATGCAGATTTGTGATTCATCAATATAACTCTCATCCAAACATCCACAGTCCATGATCGCTTCTCTTTAACCCACCTTCTGTGTAGGTGTTAGTGCTGGTTGTCGTTTTGCTTTTCCTACATGTAAATTCCATTTCAATCAGTCGATTTCTTACAGTTCTGTCACAAACATTGACTCCGGTTTCTGTCTATTTGTTAGTCATTTGTTTTGTTCTGCATTTTCTACTTTCAAGCCATGTTGCTTTGACTTTTCTGTCCTGACGCTTTGATGTCTACCTTCGTCTGCTTGTATGTTTTCCTTTTATAACTTTCCTTTTTTTTTTTTTTTAAACTGCACCAAATTTTAGACAGCAGCCTGGGAACAGCCAAGGTCTTTTGCCACAATCCATTTTGGATTTCCTTTTTGAAGGAGTTTTATAATCCTTTCCATTGTTTCAATTAACTCTTGCATTGGCACCATGATTCCTTTCAATTAACCAAGTCCACCAGCTTGTTAAGGTCTGTAAACACTCTCTTTTAACTGCAGATTAACTTGCATTTTTAGACTTGTGCTGGTATTTGTTTTAGAAATGCAAATTACAAGGTGATTCCATAATTCTTTTCTCTACTTGATCCGGACAAAACTATGCCATTAATTAAAATAATTTCATTTGTTTGAGATATGTCTCATGAAGGCAGAATGTTCAGCTAGTCATCTGTGATTTATTTGCTACAAAGTAAAACAGCTGGTGAACATCCTCTACGTGTAGTGGTGTATAATGCATTGATCATAGCATCTATGGTCTAAATCAGGAGTGTCAAACTCCAGTCCTGGGGGGCTGGAACCCTGCGCATTTTTGGGTTTCCCCTCATTTAACACACCTGATTCAAACTCCTTGCAACTCCTTGTGCTAATTACCACACAGCTCTTGAGCTGAATCCTTTGTGGTGGAACAAGGAAAGAACTAAGTGACACAGGGCTCCAGCCCAGCAAGACTGGAGTTTGACACCCCTGATCTAAATATATCATACCAAATTATTGTTTCCAATATGCTGAATTCTTCATAGACATAACAAAGGCCCTTGATCAGCATATCAGTTTGGAGGGTTATGAAGTGAGGGTGGATTCTTAAGGTGGACCAGAAGGGATCTGCCAGATGGGAATGCCAGTGCTGTGGTGATCTCCAGGGGCGACTCCGGGGGCCCTGGCACTTCGTAATGATGTCTGCAGAGATCATGGGTTCAGATGTGGCAGGGCTCTGGCAAAGATGAGACACATCTCTTTGATGGCTGGTGCTCAGTTACCCCACACGTGATTAAGACATTCACAGGTGATCATCTTTCATATACATTAAGAAACAGGGATTAGTTTTATTACAGGATTAAATAAGTACCAGATACTCGATGCAGAGAACAAGCGAAAGAAAACTCTCTCTTTGCCGAGACTTCCAAACCTTATACCAAACGAAACAGCGTCATAATATGATACTTCAGCAGCAGATAATATAAATCGCATGCATATCTCCAGATTATTCATAATGTTTTGGCATACTTATGTACATTTCAGGCTGATGAGTTTAACACATGCAGGTGTACCTAGGTTATTAATACTGTCCTGGCCATTCCAATGTGAAATGTGCTGCGCAGAAAAATAAGTACGAAAAACAACATCACAAAGAGATGAGGTAAGGGGATTTAATTTATTAAGATGCTACATAGTTCAACAAGCTTTTTGTTGTTTTTTTTCCTCACCAGTGACTACTTGACTACGAATATTAATGCTTTGATAGACATATTTATTTATGTACATACAAAAACAGTTGCCATGGTTACATCATGGTGATGGTCTCAAACTCCAGTACAGGCTTGTGTAGTGTCTAAAGCCCCAGAAGTGGCCAGGGCTCCACAGCACCATCTTCCTGCAACATCTCACCCTCCAGTCACTTCTCATGTTAATGGATTATGTGTTAAATTCCATAGTTTTTTGTCCTCTCCCCCTCCATCACTCATTTGTAGTTGTAAGTGGTTTTTTTAATCATAATGTGTAACATTGAGGTGGAATAATTTAGGCGATCCTTTCAAATACACCAGAACAATAAAAAAAAAAAAAAAAAAAAAACAAACGTGAAAACGGGAATCGGATATACAAACAGAGTGGTCCCTGTAGTGCCTCCCCCCCACCCCCTGCCCAAGTGTTTCTGCTGATTTCTTGAACACAGAAACACTGCGTGATCCAAGCGCTGTTTATAGAACAGCCGTATTCTTATGTAGAACATTAAAACTTTACTAGCAGCACAATGATTGCTGAAATGATACACCAGCTCAAAATCAAGATAAACATGACATTTTACTGTCTGATTAATAATGTCATAGCTTAAAATGTTCAGAGAGCGATACAGACACACTGCGTGATTTCTTCTACGCATCCATCCATCCATCCATCCATCCTAGTGAGAGTCATAAATCAGGACAGAGTACAAAGCTGGGGTAAACCCAGGATGGGTGCCAGTCCATCACAGGATAATTTCTTTCGACTGTTCACTAACCCCTGATAAATGTTACTCCCTTGTAATAGTGCTATGTTAGGCTGGGAAATCCCTGTTTTTAATTACACCTGAAACAACACGCACGCCTCTGGTGTGTTTTTCACAGCAACTGTGGCAGACCCTTTTCCGAGGACTGCCAAGCGCCTCAAAATTACACATCAAAACCAAATAAACCGGTGTCTTATCCAGTAAATTTTTCTACAGGAAAAGTATTGCACAAGCTGTGAAATACTGATACGCAACCTTTCGTGACAATCCTTTCATACTTTCAGCAATTAAGAATTTTTTTAAAAATATTTTGCCAGACACGGGTTGCAAGGCAGAAGGCTTATTTCTTGCAAGCACTAATTTAAGGTAAGCCTACAGTGCTGTACTAGGTCATAAGCAAAGTCACACATAAAAACAAACAAAAAAGGTAAAAACTAACGTTACCAGAGATAACCGTGCAGCCATGCGCAGTTCTAAAGGTGACAAAGGAAGCACTGCAATGGCAAAGATGATCAAGAAATTATAAAATAAAATGACATCATTTTCCGTAGCATAACGCTACTACTCATTTTGTGGAAGAAATACTTGCATGGGAAGAGAGAGTTACAAAACAAGAACATCCAAACACTGTTGCTTACCATACACGGAAAATGTATAAATCATCCAACTGGAAGAGTCAGTGGTGACGAGAATACTAACTTCTGCCTATAAGCCCCGCCTCTGTCGATGTTTTGTGCGACTTTCTTTCAAAAATTGCTTTCCTGTATCTCAGAGGAAAATGTCTTGTTACGCACTTCCTGTAAGAGCTGATTCGGCCTCCTCACCTTAAAATATAACATACTAAAGAGACATTCACACAAAGACATCTGAACATCTGGAACAGAATTCATTCACATTGCATCTCTGGCGTTACGGAAAAAAGTCTCACATAGACTTCATATTTCATAATTTATTATTATTTTATCATATCACAATGTTTGCTCCCCTTGAGATGTTATCTGTGCGAGAAGGGGAAGGGGACAATGAGAATGTGATTAAGAGGCAAGACCTGTGACTTGAATCCCTTTTCCATAATGTGATCAATTTTACTCTCGTTATTTTACATAATTAGAACAATGCCAGAGATATGGCATTCTGATGGAAATTCCACATCTGTTTTTTTTTTGTCGGTTTCATCCACAAAGCATGCTGCCTCCTGCCAATGGCATCTACAAGAGCAGTTTCCCAATGACCACACCGATGACAAAGAAGAGCACGACCAGTGCCAGCACCCGGATGCTGAGACCCTCCTCCTTCAGCACGGCTCTGGGAGCAGAGGAGGAAGAGGAGGCGGGGGAGGCAGAGTGCATCATCGTGCTCTTCCTCATCCGCAAACCATCATCGTCCTGTAGAAGTCATTGAGCAGTACTGTTAGAAGGATGCTCTTCCTCACAGGAACTCTCAGACAACTCAATGGAAACAACTGTGACACCTGTCAACGTGCTACCAGTAAGAGGGCCTCAGGCCAAAGACAGGACAAAGACGTGATTCGTCTTGGCAGGAATTGGCGAGTCTTACCCTGATCTGTTTGTTTTCTTCCCGTAGCCGCTGAACTTCCAGCTGCAGCCGTTTGCACTCCTCCATGATTCTCTTCACCTCCCCGTCATCCAGGGACGAGCTCAAAGACTTCATGGACAATGTCGAGGAATCGGACTTGAGCAGGCTGGAGGACAGAATCTTGTTGGAGTCCATGTCGTGCTGCGTGGACACAGGAGGGGGAGGGAAGCATTGGCTTTGGGTCTGAACCTTTGGCTGTGCCCCCCTCTACTCAACCTACCACTGCTTGCATATAGGAAGAGCGCTTCGCTTTAATCAAACCAGAATCTCTTGCTTGGGTTCTGTTCTATTATGACACTCCAAAACTACCCAACCATTTACATTATTTAACAGATGTTTTTATCCAAACCAATGTACAGCTGAGAGAGCAGGATCAGCCAATCCATGGAGCAGTTGGGAGTTAAGGGCCTTGCTCAGGGGCCCAACAGTGACATCACTCTGCTGTCCCTGAGATATCAACCAGCGCTCTAACCACAGGTGTCGTGTCCAAACCCACTGCAGCCACACACCGCTGCCCATTCCACAACGAATGACTGTCAACAGCCGGTTTTATCTCATTTTGTTTATGACAGTTGTTTAAATCACCAATTACAGATGTTCCACAAGCTGAGCATGATTTCAAAGTATTAATACTATCAAAACAAAGTCTAAACAGGGTCCTGGACAGCGCCGACCTGGCTTGGCCCTGGCATTTGGATGACTCACACACTGTCCCGCTGACAGGCCAGCAAAGATTCTTCCAGAACCATCCACAGCCTTACAGAAAAAATGAGCGACAGGCTAAATGAGGCTCTTCCTTCCGTGAATGGGATTGTTACACACTGCCAATCAACAATTAATTTAACCCACTTCCCACTGGTTACTGCACTAGGTGGCACCAGGTTAACCCAAGCACGGTTTATCCCACCCGTGGCAGGATTCGGAAGTCTCCTTTCTCTCACCGCCAGGGAGCTGGAGAAGGGGCAGGCTCACCATTTTCTCGTTCTCTGCGGGCAGCTCGAAAACACACCTCAGCTTGGAGTCCATCAATTCATCCGGCTTTGCTTCTTTCCACTACAAGAAAAGGTCAGAAGTGTGATGAGGAAAGAAAACTCTGTGGCCTTTACTGCATTTCTTCTTTGTCTTCATGTATCCCAGCTGCCTTCAGCACATCCGGAAGATCAGTCAACTGTACAATTCAATTTCTACTAGCCAGGCTGTGCTGTGCAGTGAAAATCTGATTCTATGGTGACAATAAAAAGTGGAATCCCAAAAAAAAAAAAAAAAACAGTTCTGTAGCCATCCAAACCTTTATTCGTAACAAGCACCACCTGGGAGACATCAGTATGAGAGTGGTTAATTACAGTGGCATACGTTGACCAATGAACTGTGACAGATATTAAATCCATAGCCTCATCGAATCCAAGCCGTCTGCTTTTGTGAAACTTTGATGTGTTCAGTTTCACAGTACTTTTGGTAAGTCACCCCCTGTTGATATCCAAAGAATATAGCAGAAGTGCCATTTAAAATAAACACTGTGTCAGAGTTAACAAAACATTGGTTAGTACAATAAATGTCAAAGATTACCAGCAGTTCTAGTTATATTTTTATGGATATTTTTGATCGTATTCAAACTACACTTATAATCCATGAGTTATTCTGGAGAGGTGGTGGAAAAGGCTGGAATTGAAACTGTAATTTCCCATCATTACTAGCTGGCAATAGATGCCTTTTTTATGGCACATATTTAAGAAGCTACTCAATTGCTAGAAATAGTAGAAACACTAGACAGTTGACTGATCCAAGACAGTATTTGCTAGCTACTGTGTTCGACGGCAAAGCCTCGGTTACCATGTCTGCAACAGAGGTGGACATTTCCGGTCCAGAAAAGTAAAAATACAAACCAGGGTTTTGTTTCAACCAACCAGTTGCGCATAAAACGTCACAGTCACAGAGTACTCAACTGGTTGGTTGAAACAAAATACTGGTTTGGATTTTTATTTTTCTGGACTTGAAATGTCTGCCTCTGGTCTGCGGACAATCCATGTGACCAAGGGAAGAGTTTTAAACCTTCAAAGCACTCCGTTAAGATAAATGAAAAAAAGATGCTTGCCTAGGTATTTGCGATGCAGGGGTAATCTGTGCATTTGTAATATTTGACTCCGATTCCCAAAAGAGGACTTGATAGTTACAGTACCAGGCAAAAGCCTAGACACCTCCTTCTAAGGCATCTATCTCTGTTTTGGCTGTTATTCACCTTACAGTATAAGGCCTCGAGGCAGTGAAGTAATACCTATCAAAAACTATAGCAACCACGAGAATCTGGTTTCTCAAAATTTGGAGTCTTCGAAACAGCCCCCCTTTGCTTGGATGACAACATTGCAGGCTCTGGGCATTCTTTCAACCAACTTCCAGATGTAGCCACCTTGGATGTTTCTCCAACAGTCCTGAAAGTGTTTCCACAAGTCCTGGGTATAAGTTGGCCAACTTGCTCTTTACTCCTCGAGCCAGCTCATCCCAAACCAGCTCTATAGGGTTTAAGTTGGGGGAGGG
>JAODKC010000130.1:1561861-1592072 GCA_026777985.1 Mormyrops attenuatus | reverse complement strand
CCCCCATTGTTATCATCTCCCCACCCCGTCACTTAATCCCCCAACACAACGGTTTTGCAAAAACCCCCCCCCCCCCCCCCCCACTTCCTCTTTAGGTCAGCGTTTCCCAATCCGGTCCTCGGGGACCCACAGTCGGTTTTTGCTCCATCTGAGCTCCCTGCCAGACAGTCCACATTTTTGCTCCCTCCCAGCTCACGGTAGCAAAAACATGGACTGTCTATAGGTCCCTAAGGATCGGATTTGGAAGCGCTGCTTTAGGGTGTTTGAAACAACACGGTGGATGTCACGGTGAAACTGGGCGGCCGGGGCCACGGTGCGGACCGGTCACAGATGGCCCCAGAGGATCATGAAACAGGTGTTTTTTGTTATTGGGTGTCCAGCTAGAAATAGCAATGAGGTCACCTATTTATAAAAGCCAAGGTCAAATGAAAACAAAATAACACCCAATCACACACACATATATACATTATACATATGATTATAATCAATTTGAGGAAGAGAATACAACAAAAAATTGCAAAAATACCATTTGCTATCAAGTTTCATGTTTATTAAGATGTATTATGTATAGCAATGATACTGTAATATGCAATATTGAAACTGCACATGCTGGCTTTCCAGAGAAAATGACTTTAGCGTACCAGATACGGTAACAGGTAGACCTCTTCTTGAATGAATCTTGTGTAATCCCCAAAGTGCCAACCCCTACCCCCCCAGTAGCTACCATCTTGCTGCTGGAGGGTAAGACCCGGATTCCCTGAACCCCAGGTGTGATCCCACCAGCGAATGCCCAGCGGCTGATTCCGGCCAGTCAGAGTATGCTTTTGGCTACTTGGCCGGCGCATAAGGGATCGTAGATAAAAACCGCCGCAACGAAGCACGTGCACTTGGTACAAGATCAACACCCTTAATAGAGCTGCAGCATAAAAGGTCTTAACTGACTGGCGGTTGCTTGCAATCTGTATACTTGACTTTTTCACGTCACCAGCTAATTGCTAATGGCGCTGTTGCAAGGCTACTGTATTACCAGATACTATATCATAGCTATAAACTCCAATGAGATTAAATTAAGCAACAGGATTTATTTCCTCAGAAGACTACACATAGTAAAAGTGCAACATCTCAGAAAACCTGAAAAGAGTGATACTTCCAAAAAATTACACTCTTCAACACTCAGTGCTACACATCCTACCATGTCACGCAATGTAGCTTTCAGAGCAGAAGTGTGAGGTTTCCCCAGAAGACCTGAGCTACATGACAACCTCCAGCAAGCAGGATCCTACAGAATGGAGAGCAGATAAACCTCACTGATCCCACATGAGAATCTCTGGAGAATAAAACCCATTCAATGATCCCAGAATATGGGAAAAGAGAGGCCAACATCCATCCTGGGAGGGAGGGGGGGTGGTTGTGTACGACCCATTAAATATTCATTGAAGGTTGAAGGGTTTCAGTCTGATCCATCCATGCCCCATAACCGCTTATCCAATACAGGGCCACGGTGACACTGGTTCCTATTATAGAAAGCACAAGGCGCTAGGCAGGGGACACCTGGGAGAGAATGCCAGCCAATCAAACACTCACAGGCACAGTCACACACTAAAGTCAATCTGAAGATGCCCAATCACATGCTTCTGGACTGCGGGAAGATGCTGTGATGCAGTTTCACACTACAAACGTTGAAAGCCTCTCCTGCCAAGATTGTAGGACAGTGAGCGTGAGATGAAATTCAGACTGTTACACTATACTGTGGGAGGTCCTACACGATAGGCACACAAAGGAGACCATCACGCTGTATCGTACTCCTACAAACGGACTGGGCGGAGACTGCTTTCCAGTCCCAAAGCGGCCTTTCTGAGCGTGCTCAGTATCCTGACAGTTGGATGTGAAGGCGGACATTTTAATCGACTCTCCAAACCAAAATAGCTTTAAATTTTAAGTAAAATGGGAATTCTGACCAATTCAAATGACATTTTGTATGTCGCTAGAGGCACATTTTAGATAGTACAGAAAAACACTGAACATAAAACACCTGTCTTTTACACAAGGAACGCAGAGCATAAAATAATTTTTGAAAATGGTCTTGTACAGTTTAAATTCTCTAGGTACCGAAATCCAGCTCCATAACGCACTGACATACCTGGGCTTTATGCTTAACAAGCAAAGCATCTTTCTCAAAAGGAAAGATTTTACCCAAAAACACACTGAAGGAGGATGGTGGCTTATTACTGAGGCTATAGCTGGAAACCACAACAGTGCTGGAGTTACTGGTGTAGGTCAGCTTTTTGCCTTGGAGACCCCCAGAAGTTACACATTTTTGCTCCAAACCAGCTCCAAATAATCATTAATGAACCAAACAATCAAGAATGAACCAAACAATCAAGAACACCAAATACTTGTTACAGGTGTGTCGGGAGCTGGAAAGGAACAAAGATGTGCTCTGTCTGGGGGTCCCTGAGGACTGGTTTGAGAAAAATTATATATAGGTATAGGTAGTTTGAAAATTAAAAATTTTACACATGATTAAACATTCATTAATTTAAGCCATAAACTAGACAGCAAAACATAACAAAGGATGGCTGTATTTTGGTATGAAACGTACATTTTCGCTCCCTCCCCTCTCTTGGTTAGAAGCAAAAATGTAAACTGTCTGGGGTCCCCGAAGACCAGGCTGGGAAATACTGCTCTAGAAGGAAAAGGATAGTAAACTAGTCTGATAAGATAACAGAACAAGAAGTATTCAAACTTCCACTACTCCATTTCTCACTATCAATTTTTTGCACGTCGGATAATTGTTCAGAAGTTCCCCCGGCTTCAATTATCTGATGCAAAATTAAATAGGACATCATGCTCTACCAAAAAGTGACAATCACTGGTCTGAAAGACTAGGATCTCTCTCTGAGATAAAGTTCTCTGTCATAACATGGGGTCTTATCATCACAAACGGCTGTTCAGAAGACACAAGCCAGCCGCCATCAGATACGTACTGAAATCAGTGAGGATGGGGCTACACCCTTGGTTGCCTCATGGTTGACTTTAGTGCTGCTTGTTAACAGAAAACCTTGGCTTCTGGGGTGGGGGGAGTGGGTGACACTAATATCAGGGTTTGGTCATAACTCTAACTCTGTTTTCATCAACTACCCATCCCGGTGTTTCCCAACCCGGACCTTCTCAGCGCCTTGCCAGACATTCCACAACTGTGCCCCCTGCAAAAACGTGGACTGGCAGGAGGCTGAAAGGGAGCAAGAACATGGACTGCCTGGGGGTCCCCAAGGGCCAAACTCAGAAACATTGACCTATCCCATAAGCCTCTGCTCTGGTGACATAATGACACATGATGCCATGTGGAGCTTATCCCAGGAAGTGGAGGTAGAAAGGCAGGAAGCAGCAGTCTATCACGAGACCGACACCTGATGGGGGGAAATTCACCTACTGCTAAAATAACGGTTACATTCAGAAAGACATTTACAATCACCATCATCCATTAAGGATATTTTCGGCTCATATGTGCCCAGGTAAAAATCAGCAGCAAGAGTTCATTGAAAAATGTTACATTTTTCTAGGCCTTGTTCTACCAACAGAAATGTTGAGGACTCAGAGTACTCTGTTTATTTAGGTTTATTTTACTTTGCACAAATATCAAAGACGCGGAAACACTGCACACAAAATATCCTGAGAGGAATTGTGGTTTTAAACAATATTTTACTATTTAAGTTTAAAGCAAGATGAAAAATCACTATCCTCTCTTCAATGTTTGCATTATTAGCAACAGTCAGGGGCAGCATAAGGGGGGGGGGATCGTTAGCATGATATTCAAACATAATTGGATTGGTCTGGGTTGGAGGCCTAAAATAATACGCTTTCATGGGGCCCAAAATCTCTCTGCGCACCCCTGGCAACAGTTTAATAAAACTAATAAATTCATCTCTTTTACGTTACATTTTGTATCACATCAGGCTCTTTTTAAGAGCCAGAGTTTCAGGTCTAATGTAGGTGTAATAATAACATAGACAAGTCTGTCCTCTGTTTTGTACGTTTGGATAACCAGGGCTTATTATACATGCATTAGGTGTGTTACACCATGAAAAGTAACATTAATACTCATTCACATAATATGATACAGTGTTCATGGGCCACTTAAAATAATTGGGTGGCAGTGGGCTCATGCTGTTCTTATTGCTTTATAAGTTACATATGGAGTTATCCAACACCTGTTCCTTGCAGTGATGACTAAATCAATTAATTAATAAACTGAGAGCAAAACATACGTATCGGCCAACTAAATTATTTGTCATGCTGGTGATTATCTTAGGTCAGAATCAGCTATGCCGAACTACAGTGTCGGCCCGTTCCTGAAACAACGCCTCTCACTACCGGTTTGGCCATTATAGGAAAACGAGATTTTAAAAACCTGACGATTGCGGCTCAGAACAATGCGATCAGTCCTGCTGGTCACGGACAGCGACATGTCCGCGACCACCTACAAGCCTCAACACTTAATCCTCTGACAGGGTATGGAGAGATAACACAGTGGGGAGACAACAAGGCACGTATGAACCGGACCCGGCTTTCAATCTAATTAAGGCAACTGGACGGCACAGTAATGAGGCTCCGGGCGGTCAACCAGTAATATCTGTGTCTGCAGGACAAGGTGCACGCTGACACGCGGGGGTACCCCCTCCCTCCCCATCACCCTTCCCTTGTCATCATCCCTTCCCATTTACACTTCCAGTCGCATTGTCGGAAAAATGGCTGCCGCCTTCCACCCCCCGCCTCCTGCCATAGCGTCCCTCCTCGGTGCACACACGCGTTAGTCGGGGCCCGGCGGAGCAGAATCTCCCACCGGATTTCGACTGATCGCAGGACAGGGGCCCTCCGCTCTTACCTCGGAATTTCAGTTCGTGTTGAGGCTCTAGCAGCAGGACCTGCTCTTGCCTGGCCATGTCCCAGCGTTTCGGCGCAGTTTAATATTATCACTCTTATAATCACAGTTACTACGAGAAGCCTCAGTGCGCCGGTGCTTTAACGGCGCTGCCGCTTTTGGGCGTCGCTGCCTACTGTTGTTGTCGTTATTATGGTAATTAGCTGCGATTATCTTTTCTCCCACTTTGCCCCGCAAATAGGATGAGTGCGACTGGAGCGGCTAGCAGCTGTGATGATGCAGCAGGAAGGAGGAGAGGGAGGGAGGTGAGGGGGGGGGAGAGAGAGAGAGAGAGAGGCTTCCAGCGTGACGTCACAGCCTCCGCATCAGCCGTTCCTGGTAGGGGCGAGGAGCGATGCAAGGTGAGGACTGATCCCCATCTGCTCTTATCACGCATTCCTGTTAGTTTGCATCCTTCTTTATTAATACAGTACATCGTGAGAAGGAGTGGGCGTCGGTACTTAGCAAAATTAAAGGTGCTCCCCATCGATTTGTTCTCTGTAATCTGGAAAATAATTCCATATTTATTTTTGCTGAAGTTAGTGCATCCGTATTGCACTTTGTACATTCGCGTTATTGTGGTAATATTAACATTATTAATGTAAAGCTTCTCAGTTTAAGTACCTTGTCTTTCATTCAGCAGCACAGCCCCATCTGGGAAGCGGCAACCGTTTTGCTTAAGTTCACATCTGCCATCTGTTGGCCTGTAGGTAAAAGGCTGGGGGGAGGGGGGTCACACACCCGAGAAACTGAGAGCACCTGACGAAAACTAGGCTGAAAATACCATCCTGTATCAAAGACTTGTCTGAAAGTTATAGTGCTGGGGTGCTTGACAGGCTGGAGCTGAATCCGGGTGTCCTGTGCCGTACTATTTAAAGTGCAGGGCAGAGGCGAGCGTGCTTCAGGAGTCATGCATATGAAGCCAGGGAAAGGGCGCTCTTCAAGGGACCCTACGAAACCTGGCTCCCGGAGCACTCCGGGAACACGACCAGCGGATTCCTGTGAATCTCCCTTCAGCCCATCCTACCAAACACACACTGCACAATCAGTTCATTAGAAGTTTTTTTTTTTTGTTTATTAGTAAACAACTTGACATCTCCCTTTTTACACATTCATGGTAACATAAAAGTTATGTAAGGCTTTTCTCCCATGTATCATGAAATAGTAAAAATATTAAAAGCTGAATATAACAAAAATCGTAGGTGCAAATGCAACGTCATATATATAATCTGTGGCAAAAACAGATAATTGCAAATATTATCATATAGTACTTTAACCATATAGTAAGTGTTCATCCACATTTTTAATGGTATATACATTGAAACAGTACACAACATTAAGCGGGATTTTGCAGAAGGGAGGGAGAAACTCAGGTCCAGCCTAAGACAGACTCGTGGATGATTTTCCAAAACACAGTGTAAGCCACATACAAACAATACTTTAGAAACTTCCGAAAGTTACTCTAGTAAACAATTTAAGCTAGTGTTGCGTTTGCTGAAGCTATATCCGTCCGAGACCAAAGCAGACGGACACAGACACTGCACACAACGACAACTGCTATGCGCTGAGGATACCCTGCCACCACTTAGCGTTGTGATTGCAACCTACTTTAAAAGAGTGCTATGCTACTTCTTTATATTAAAGACAGTTTTAAGTTGGCACAGAGAATGTTCATTGCTTCCAAAATATAAAATAGGAATATGAAAAAAGAATTAAGGCTCAAATACCCGGACATGCAAAGCCATTTTTAAATAGAAAAATGCATGAGTCAGCTGGATAAATTCAATTAATCTCCAATCACCAGTACAGTATTATTGCAGCTGCAAAAGGAGATGATGATTAAAAAGTCTTCAAGGAGAAGAATGTCTAATATTGAAGGAAATTCATTTCTAGTAAATGTCACCAAAAGCATCCTCATATTGATCCAAGACACTAAGGATGGCAGAGGACTTGCAAACTCTAACCACAGGCGCCATATGTGCAATTAGTTAAGTTCTCCCCAAACGAGCTTGATGGGCCGAATGGCCCCCTCTCGTTTGTAAATTTCTTATGTTCTTAATAGGCTCAGTGGTACCAGAGATATTTTTAAGCTTTTTTTAAAGCTTATTTTTTCTAAACTTACTTGTAAAATTGGATAATTCTTTTTTGCATGAAAGTTTGAATACATTTCTTTGAAAAATACACCATTTAGGCTGATAAAATGGATGAAGCGCAAGTAAAATTAGTCAAAAATGTACACAGAAATGTGTCGTAAGTCAGAGTATCCTCAACCCTGGCTCATGGGAAAGGCCAGCTTCTGGTACAGCTGACCTCAAACGGGGTTACTGAACAGCTTTGAGGGCTCACTGTATCCTTATCCTCCCCCCCAAAATCATTTAACGAGTCCAAAAATATTAAGAAGCATTTTTTACTGTATTATTTTCTTAGAATTTAGATTTCTTTAATGTAGCAAACCAAATAACCTGGCTGTGTTCCCATTAGAATACATTGTGTTTGTGTGTGTGTGTGTGTATATATATATGTAATGTAAAATGACAACCCTCAGAGGATGGAAAGATTTTGTGGCATGTTATTGTCATTATATCGGAAAAAAATCTGTTGCTACAAATAATACACCACGCTAGAAATTAAGCTTTAAAAGGATGATGTCTAGATACCGAAGCCCAGAGAGATACGGTACTTATAAAACCCTCCTCCATACCATAATATTATAGAAAGCTTAACTTGAAACATATTTCTTCAGAACGGACATACCAGAGACATAGCTGCACCTTGGTTCTTAGAAATCCAAGACTACCTTCCATAAAAAGAACGTCTGAAATGGCAGAGGTGACACACTATTCCTGATGTCATTTGAGCAACACTACATGAAATACAGAGTGAGAATCGACAACCAAATGCAGATGAAAGAAAAGAGGACTTGGGCATAAGGAAGAAAGTTCAGAGACATACACCTCTGGCAAGTGCTTGTCACATTCTATTATATTAAGACCATATCAGCTGTTATCCAACAGCCGTCGCTAACCAGCATGCCAGAATTCCCTTTCTTAGTTCAGCTGTGACAGCTAACAAGGTATACCTTTTTTTCCCTTCTGTACATTTCAAGACGCAGCCCCGTGATTTACAAGCTTGATCACAGGAGAACTGAAGATGTGAGGCCAACGTGTAAAACACAGCACACAATGTAATATGGAAGCCAAGGAAAAGACTGTCTGCTAGTAACCTGTGTCAGACAAAATTATCGTTTGGCATTGTCTTTTTTATTAAGACCTTTGATATCCAAGGTTTGTCCACCTTTTAAATGTTACATGTTAGGTTTCCCAATATTTAGCTTTTCATCTGTGGCCAGATAATAAAACCACATTTGCTGGATGTGAGGGCCAACACTTATTCTGTAAAAGAAAAAGATAAAAACATTTATGGGACAATTAAAGCATTGGCAGGACCTCACCAAATTACTTTCTCCAGTAAAATCGCAGTAAAACCCAGCAAGGGATCTAAGGGGTAAAGTTACCAAATGCAAACAGTTAAAATGCCATTTTAAAAACATTCCCGATCAAATGGATACTGTAAAAGGGGGAAAAAAGTTATTTTCTTAGCCACAATAGGATAATTCATTTCCAGGGTCTTTTCTACTGACTATTAAAGCTGAAATAAGGGAAACCTTTAAATATTTGGAAGAGAGAAGACATTATATATGTGTAGCCTGTGAGTCTAGTCAGCATGCTTACAAGCCAGACTTGTAACGATCCGAAGACACAAACCAGAAAACTCCAAGCATAGGCTTCTCTGAGAAGAGGTATGGAAAGATAACCAAGCACTTAATTTCTCTATGATGTATTTGTCTAACCTTCCATGTACAATCTAATTTGCCGAGATAGTTCTTTTAAAGTGCAGCAGTTTAAAAACCATGACAGCTGATGGCAAAGAGCAAACTGGTATACCTGATAACCTAGACTGTGTAAAAAAAAAAAAGTGTTTTAAAATAAAAGCTCAAAACAATTCAGTCTTATCAATCTCATAAATAGTTCAGTCATATTCCCTTTAAGAAAGTCACATTCACCTTTTCTGTTATTGTCTGTGTCAAGCTCCCTGCTTCGTCACATCGGCTTTTGACCACATGGGGACACTGACAAGTAACCTCACAGTTCTGCTGAGTTCCTTCCATAAACGGGGACCTACGCGCTAAACACGGCCTTATGACGTAATAATGCACAGAAGGCAGGGTGATATAGACAGAATTGATATTTTGTCCATTGTGAGGACTGGATCAAAACTAGATCAAGATTTGGTTTTTCAGAGCAGGACATTTTGGCGCAATACAAACTGATAACAACTTGTACAAGGTGAAAAGGATCTAAGAGTACAAGGAGAAGGGAAAAAAAACCCACAGTGTGATCCCTGTAGCTGACCTAGAGAGACTGCTGATGCCAGATGCAGACATGTGATGCCAAAGCTAGAAGCTGGGTTTAAGGGATATGAAGAGAATAGAGCAGGAATAAATCTGATTGGGTTAGTTTTCCTCAAGTATTACTAGTCCAATAGAAATTGGGAAAAGGGGACAGGGGTCAGAGGCTCTGCAGCATGACAGGTCTTCTCAGACTGTTAGCGTTGAGCAACTGGTAACATGGAGCTCGTACGGCGATTCAAAGACCTGGGTGGGGGACAGGCTCTGTGTCAGGGATTGGATGGGCATTTGTAATGCGGTCTTATGTCAGAGCTCGAGAGAGTGTCAACACTGTGTGCAAAGAAAGTTCGTGACATTTTTGTGCTCAGCTGGTTGACCGTTGCTGTGCGGATGCCAACTGTCCTCCCCACAGCCCCAAAAACATTCAATATTAACACACATCTCTAAGGGGAGGGGCAAAAGCACCCCCCCCAACCCCACCCGGAGCAAACGTACGGCCATATACACATGCATAGTGCGGCGAAGGGGCTCCCTGACAGGGATCCGGCTGGGCTCTCCATTCCGTGTCAAAGAGGTGGAGCTGGGGGGGGAGCGGTTTTGCGATGGAAAAGGTGTGGGGGGTCAGCAGCAGCTGCGACGTGTGTCAGACGGCTGTCGCCGCAACTTGAAGCCCTTTCCTGCTGCCCCTCCACTGGCATCGGCGACAGGAATTCTCTGACCTGAGTAAGGAACGACAGACCATGTAATTACAGTCAACATACAAGATGGCTACAAAGCTGTCTCATTCGCTAAAAGGTTTTTTTGGGTGGGATTATATGACACATGTATTATTTTTCTTAAGGGACTACATTACACCAGTACCTTAGTTGCTCTACTTTTGGGGAGAAAAGTTAAAGCCATTTATCCTGTCAGACCTGTTGATAATTGCAGCCTTCCGTTTGCAGGGTCGGCGTGCTTGAAGCTGGCAGCCGCACCTGCTTTGCTTGGGCCGTACGTCTAATAGAATGGTGAGTAGAAAAAAAAGCCTTACACCACCCCCGCCAAGGACCTTGTGGGTTTTGGCGCTGAACTGCAAGCGAAATATTCTGGCCATTTGTCAGTAACCTGCAGTTCCGTCTATAAGCACAGGGGTATGCCAGATAACGACGATTCCCAAAAATCCTAAAAAAAAGTAAATGAGCTTAATTGCAATTTCTCGCTTCTTCTAGGTTGTCTCTATAACCTGAAGCTGCCCAGAGACAGTGCTTCTTTCACGGCGTAATCCAGAGGGACAAAGTGGCAGGAAACCATGGAGAGTGAACTGACCGCATACGCCTAAAAGAGGAACTCTTATGGTTCCTAAACAGTTTCAGACTAACAGAGCTTAACTGACTGCAGGAAAAAGAACCACACAAAGGAGATCCTAACTGAAAACTTACTTATCTCTCTGAAGACCTCATTAATGTTAATTGCATTCTTGGCACTGGTTTCCACAAAGATGGCATGGATGGAGTCGGCGAAATCTTTGGCATCCTTCTCTGTCACTTCCCTGTAAAGAGAAAAGGTTGTATTCACATCCATAAGGGCAGGTGGCAGAAGGATGGGGAACCTTTGACCAACTTCACAAAGATGAACAAATAAATGATAATGTGTTACACTACAGCCTGACGATGACTGTGTAGTAGGGTGCAATGCACCTTAAATGCAAACCTAAAATGACCCGACACCGAATCCGAGGGTAGTAATTGACTGCAACCGCCATTTATCACGCTAATGTCTCCTTGACATCACACAGTATGCAGTTTATGGGGCTCCTGCTGCCCCTGAAATCCTACCCACGGGCCACTGATCAAATTGCACATGGTGATGTCTGAGTAGTGCCGGTCGTGGACCAGGGACTGACCCGTTTACTACTACTGCTATGCAATGGTATAAGCATTACTTTATCTACCTAGTTAATTCAATCTGTGTTGACTAAGAATTGCTCCCTTAACTTGGATTACTTGGTCTAGTGATTAATTTAGGGTAATTCTGGAAGGCAAACAGACCATATCACACTAAAAATTCTAGTGGCAATTGTAACTATACATACATTATACATGCAATACCAGACTATATCACGTGGTTAAACTTTACATTGGTTATTCAGACAATAAAGCATATCTGCTAGTGCTTTAATAGTAAATAGCTGGACAGCTTAACACTTGCCATTATGCACACAGTGAAACTGGATCGTGACTGGATACTGATCTCCACAGAGCCAGCCAATGGTGAAACGCCACAGTATTCATGTCCCGGCCTAACAGGCATCATGATGACATCTTTCCATAACAGAATTCGTATCTCTAAGTGTGTGACTGTGTGTAAGGGGGAGCCCTGTGCTGGAATGGCATCCGGGTGTTCGTCGTCTGCTATGTGATTCCTGGGACTGGTTCCAGCCTCAGTGTAGCTCTGTACTAGATAAACGTTTATAGTACATCTCATAATTTCGTTGTAATTTTTACAATGACAATAAAGCCCTTATGTATTCTATTCTATTGTAGATTGATGAATAATAGGTTTACATTTTATTTTCTCATTATAGTTTAGAGCTAATTGTTTGTGCTATCTTCCTCATTTGTAATATTCATGGCTCATTAATTATTACACAGCATTTCCTCAAAACACTAGAGATACAGAATAACTCAGGGACTCAAAACAGAAGGTTGGGGGCGGGGGCGGCGCATACCTGGCATCACCGAGATCACATTTGTTGCCAGCAATGGCCACGACTATGTTGGGGGGGCCATGTTGCCGCAGCTCCTTCACCCAGTTCTTCAGTGTCTGAAAGGACTCCTGGGTGGGTGGGGGGGGGGGGGTAAGTCCTCACATTACCGCCATTTCAGCCACACAGTGCACGTTGCTGACCATGTGTCGTCGATGCGTCTTTTTCATGACCAGCTCTGAAGTACCTCCAACAAGCTAAGCCAGGCGTTTTACTGGGCTAGAAAAGCCTTGGTTGCTTCTTTGAATTATTTTCCCCACCTCAGTATTAAAGACAAACCAGTTAAGATTTAAAGTGACCGCAGGTATTTTTAAATCAGAGTCTGATATGATAATATGGTAAGCAGCAGCAAGCTATAGCATGTAAGATCTGGAATTGTGAAGTTTTAGATCATGTGCTCCTTCAACACCATCCATGAGGTTCTATGACACATCATCTGAGCGTTAAAACAGTGTTTGGACTCACTATGGAGCAGCGCATAAGTAGTTTTAGAACCTCCACACGGAGATTTCAGCCTATCATGTTAATAAATGCCTGGACTTCATCCAGGGTCCAGTGTCCTTGAGACCCCATTAAAACTTCAGCATTCACTGGAAATAGATTTAAAAACAGTGCCATTCACAAGTTCTACTGATGGTATGACGACTTCATGTTTAACCAATTAGGGAAGGAGACGCAGGCAGTGGTCGCCTTGGTTACGGTGTCCACTGAAATGACTCCAACTGTTAGGCGGCTTTGAAAATTCCACATTTGGTTCTGAAATGGCACACATAAAATGACAGCGGGAAGCTGGCTTTTTCTTAAGTATTAAAAAGAACCGCCTGGTTCCAGCACAGCATGTCAGTGGAAGAGAGACCTGCTTGAGCCACTTTCAGGACCCCTACAGCTCTCTGCACTTGGAATCTGGAATCTGCATGTCTCTAGCTGTATACACCAGTATCCCACAATCCTCCTACGGGGCATTTTCATCCACCTCGAAACCTACCAGGCTAAAGCAGTAAACATAGGAGGTTCTAACTTCTTTCAGAACCCAAAAGATAGGCCTGCCCTCATTTCCTGGGTGGTTTTGGGGATCCCAAATGGCCTGCCAGAGGCGTGTGCTCAGAAAGCTTTGCTGGAAGGACGGAAGCCAGGAGGGTAAGACAAAAAAATGGGGCACCAGCAACTGACCAGGGCTCAGCATGTGTGAAGCACCTCCGGGCCAAGATGGAGCTGTAGTCAGCAGGAAACCAAAGTGGGGTTGGTGTGGGGTGAGCTCCCACTAACACTGGCTTATTTGAAAAGTCCAGCGAGGCAAAGAAAGTGTCAGGATTCAAAGGATCTTGACTGTCTGATGAGCCACCCATTATGGTCCTCCACAATAATCAATGTCTATGCTTTGCATGAGTAATTACAAATAAATGATGGATGACATTATTTGATCCTGCTAAATAACACAACAGCCCCTCATCTTGTCAGTATCACTTCCTCACTGATGTCTGTAGTGATGAGATTAATTTTTTTAGCTGTACAGTGCCCTTCCCAACAGCACACTCCAAATGTGTGTAAAGATTCCAGTGGTTCATGGTAGGAGGGATGTCCTGAAGACGGCACAAGGTGAGAGGGACAGGAAAACGGTACCTCTTTTGTGATGTCGTAAACGATGATGGCTGCAGCAGAGCCCCTGTAGTACATCGGTGCCAAGGCTCGGAACTATCAGAAGGCGAGAGAGAGAGGCAGGGAGCACAGAGATTAATGCGTTTAAATTTAAATATTTCACATATGGCACAGCAAGGTCCAACAGAAAATAATTCACATTTTTTTACAATGAGTTATGATTACAAGATGCTGAATTCTTTTCTTGTTGCCTGGGCTTGGACTCTCAGATCATCACTCCTGTGGAATGTAGGGAATCCTGTAGAGAGTTGGCCAGATTTGGAGGTAACTGCAGAAATGAGTAAGGATGTGCCCTGTTCTTCTATTGAAGGTCACAGGTACATCGAAATTCCTGTCCCTGTGGAGAGTACCCGATGGCTAGCAAACAGCGCCCCCTCTCTCCCCCGGACTCATCCACCTTGATGGCCATCGTACGGAAATGCATACGGGTAAACCATGTGCAGTATAAATGGCCCGAGGGTCACCAGCGGAAGGCCGATCCATCTTCCTTGTGGCTGTTAAGCCACGCAGGTCATTTAGACAGATGAAATCACAGCAGATCAACAGCTCCGGAAGACTTCACAGCTATGCCACCAAGGAACATTTAACTGAATAGCCCAAGGCCTCGCCCCTCCAGGGTTTGGCCATCGTGGCTGCTCCGAGAAAAGCCCCCCACTCTGAGTGTGGAGTCCGTCACAAGAATGATACGTGTCCGAAACGCCAGCGTGAATACTCCATATGGAAATAAACTCTGCGCAATCATCGGTGTTTAAAGATATTCTAATGTACCCCTTTGCGGCAGATATCACCCCCCCCCCCCCCAATAAAAAGACGTATAATATTTTCCAGAAGCTCTTCAGTTCTGGCTTGAGCTTCTCAGCCCAATTAGCCAAGGCTTCCCTCAGGAACACACAAAATCAAACGCACATTTCGGCACATTTTTTTTTTTAATTCTTATCCTTGATAGTTCCGTAATGTGCCGCAGCTGCAGAATTGGCTGGCCCATCCGCGCTCTGCGTGTCATCCGCCACAGTCAGAGCAGGATTTCACGCTTTCTCCCATACGGGCGGCTATCATCTGTGAACTAACTAGCCATTTTGGGGACTGTGGATGCAGCTCCTGACTCTCTCTGCTGTGGGCAGATTCCCCGCATTTTGACTGATAAGGATGGAGGTTCGGGGCTTTCAAATTGGAGCCTGATGCTAAACAGACATGACCGAAAAAAAACGCATGACCAAATACTTTTCCTTCTGCCAAGAAAATACATCTAGAACCTGAACTCTGAACAGGATCCAACGACGTGACTCCGTTTGAGACAAGTGAATAGCAACATCACCACCACTAAAGAAGAAATATCTAATAATCATGGGAAGAGCCAGCAGACGGGAGCAGCTTCATGCGGTTTCATCTAATGTCCGTTAAATAACATGTGGAGCGACTGAGGACATGATGGCTTTCATCTCTGCTTCAGAGAAAGACGTCACAGAGGGTTACTTAACTATGTCCATCGCAGTAGAAATGGAAAAAAAAAATGACTATTTCCCATAAGCTCTGAGTCCTTTTTCCTGGAAGACCCTGATATGTAAATTTGTTCTGACATCTTGGGTAAAATTTGCATTTCTGCCTGGGTCGAGGGCAGTGTGGATCCCATTGAGCATGACCACTCCTGTCCCAAATGGAGGCACAGCGTCGCAGTTCTACAAACCAGTTCAGTTTCTTGAGCGTGTAATCACCGCGCCGCAAAAAACGATGTCCTGTGAAAAATGGTCTCGGGTAGACGACAAACATCTATCCGCTTCTAATCAGTGTGACGGAACATGGAGGAAAACTTACAAGGACATGCAAATAAACCCCAGCTGACAAGAAGAAACAGCAGAAGGATGTAATGGAGGAGATTTGAATGGTCTGCCCTAAATTTCAATGGTCAGGATTCAGTTATCACTCACATGAATACATCTCCCTAATGCAGCTGCAGTCAGGCCCTGGAACAGATGGAGGACAATAGCAATTCTGCAAAAAAAATAAAAAAAAAAAAAACGGTCCTGTCCTGGACAACCTCTGACCACCTTCTTAGAACACGAGAACCTCCCAAACATGTGCATCTTGGACCAACTTCAAAGTTAATTATTTATCACATTCAGTCATACTCATACAACGTACAGTTAAATGCTTGTTCTGGCAGTTTCACTGACTGTTATATAAATAGGAAATGCATTATATATTATACAATGTAAGTAAGGTGGACAGTAGGGGTGTAACGAGATCTCGTGATATTACAACATGACGAGATTTCTCGGAGTCAAAAGCGGTCTCGCGAAGGCGCTGCAAATCAGCTGTTTTAAGCATGTCGGCGTCTGACAAAATGACCATAGCAGATGCCCCAGACACTTTTAAACCTTTTGTGTGGCAGCATTTTGGGTACCCGGCGGAAAATATAAACGGCGAAAGGGTGACAGACAAAACACGAACCATCTGTAAGCACTGTAGGAAAATAATGCTGTACACAGCGGCTAACGCTACTATACGATGGTGATTATTTAACACATTTCACCATACATCTGCATTATTTAGCATTTTTTGTCTTTCAAATTAATCAAATAAAATGCTGCTTTCCAGTAATATATTTCCTCTTTTGCCTTAAAATATTGTTAAATTACCGTCTTGTCGGGTTCTCATGAACCCAATATCGTGTTCCGTCTCATCTCGTGGGCAGAGTATATCATTACATCCCTAGTGGACAGTATTGCGGATGCTGTACCGTTCTGTTTTGGTGAAGAGGGAACTGAGCCAAATGGGTAATGACTGAAAGAATGAGATACAAGTGGCCGAAATGAGTTTCCTGCGAAGATAGAGATAGAGATATAGTGAGGAGCTCAGACATTTGGGAGGGGCTCAAAGTAGAGCTGCTGCTCCTCTGCATCTAAAGGAGCCAGTTGAGGTGGTTCGGGCATCTATCTGGGATGCCTCCTGGATGGCTCCCTAGGGAGATGTTTTGGGCATGTCCCACAGGGAGGAGGCCCCGAGGAAGACCCAGGACACGTTGGAGAGATTATATCTCTCGGCTGGCCTGGGAACGCCTTGGTATCCCCCAGTGGTGCTGGAGGACGTGGCTGGTGAGAGCAAAGGCATTGCTAAAGATTTCGGGCCCCATGAAAGCAAATATTGGGCCCCCCAGTCCAGACCAATCCAATTATTTTCCAAATTTCTCTCACTCAGGGGTACTTTGGAATCGTCCTAACCCCCCCCCCCCCCTTTGGTGCCCCTGGGTGAGAGGGTGGTCTGGGCATCCCTGCTTAGACTGCTGCCCTTGTTACCCGACCCTGGATAAGCAGCGGAAAATGGATGGATGGATGAATGGATGATAATAGGTATATTTATTATACAAGTATACAAGGAGTATAAAAATATACTAAGTGTAAAAATATTAAATACAAAAAAACCCCCAGTAAGACGGAAACAATAACACAACACTAATACACATGGATCCCTGCCACACAGCACATATATATTCTTGCGGGGGGGCAGCAGGTGAAACACCGTCTGCCGTCGATTACGCTCATTTTTCAGGTCACAAAAAAAAACCAATAATAACCACCTTTTCTGTATTAAATTATGCACTCTGGACATAAACCAAACTCAAATAAACCATTGAAAATACTGTTTGCGTAAAACTGACAAAACTGCATCATTTATTCTACTTGCTTAGTTTTACCCAAAGAAAATGACTTTTTCACCATTTCTATTGCTTTATTTTTTTATTCGCACAAATGAGATTAGACACTTATTTAAGGGTACATAACCATAACCAAAGCACCACCTATTGCCAAGCTCATAGTAAACAGTCTGTTGAAAAAAGTATAGCAAGTAACAACAACAACAAAAAAAACTATATACTGCACTATAATGTAATGCTGATCCTAAGAGAACGAGCCTGAAGGCAACTAGAGAACCTCCCTTGATTGTTTTCATAAGTGACAAGGTCAGCCCGACCAACCAGACCACTGGTTTCACTTTCAGATTCACATTAATCTCTTAAATGTGTTACAATTCCATAATTATGACCCGGAGGCTAATCTTACTGGCACACAACACAGGTAGCTTAGTAGTTAAGAATAGACTCATAAACGAAAGTTTACAGGTTCGAGCTCCAGACTGTGAGGCCTGTTGTTAGACATTCGACCAAAATACTTCCTGGTAAAAATTTTCCAGCTATAAAAATGGGTTAAACGTGCAAGATGCTTTACGTAAAACCTTTTGAAACAAAATAACTTTTGCTGTTGTGGGATACTTCGAACGATGCATAAAAACGATGCATACAATAAATACATGCTATTAGCAGTCGATGCTACGCAATACAGACACTTGTGTCGATGCCAAAATGGCTGCCGTTTCAGTCACCTGTACAATTTCTGCTAAACCTGTCTGCACGCCCATCCCTGATTGATGTCCCTGTTCCATCCCCCCACCCCCGTGTCACATGCTATTGTGTCCCACAATGCTTGAGCAGGTCTAAGAATGTATCAAATCATTTGATGCTATAAACAGGGCACTGCACCTTTAAGCAAACAAAGGATGTAGCGATCAGTCCTGCTATCTGATCCTGGAGATAACTAGTGAGAAAGAGCATAGTTGTCAGATGACATTCTACGGTCAGGACAGATAGTAAAGTATGTAAGGCTGTATGTAAGATACCAATAACCTGAGACTCGGCACTGACCAATCAACAAATTGCGTGAAACATGAGTTGCAAGAGTTTGTAAAACAGCCAATTTAGCAATGGAACAAAAGCAAACACTTCTAATAACATAAAGATGAACAAAACAAAGATGATAAATCATCTACATTGGCTAGGCATTGTTCAAAAATTTTCAATACCAGCCCCGAAACGGTACCTTGATTTCAATACTCCTGAACAATGCTTTTTTCGATACAAATATATTTTTTAATCAATTCAAACAACAAGAAGTATACATGAAACATTACAGAACTAATCTTTTATTTGAACACGTTGTTTTGTTAGTTATTGGATAATTACAAGGGAGCTTGATAGCAATAACAGGACTAAGCCTTTCTTTTATTTTTTACCAGGGCTCTCAAGTTTCATCAAAAGTTTGAGTGAGATTACATCTGTTAGTGGAACAGCGTGTGTCTCACGGTTAATGCGCGACACTTTAGAGCCCCGCCTACCGCATTCATCGGATCTTCCTCTGCCACTTACACCTTGTCTGCATTCTGTATATGTGCGAATCCAAGTAGTAACGTGCTTGCAGCGGGATCACATGCAACAAATGCTATTTTCTGATTGGCTGGTAGGTGGTTATTAACTAACTTGACCGGGTCAACTATGAACTCAGTGGGAAAACTCCACTCCACATGCCTGCGCCTCGTCCATTAATTCTACATAATGGGGCACATTGGTGGGCATTATCCATTACTTCGCAGCATGAGAAGCGTTGAGTGTGTGAGCGTGTGAACTGGTTGAAATGTGTGTCTCACGGTCAATGCGTGACACTCGAACATGTTTATAATTCTTAAATAAATCTGGCCAACAAATGGATCATTCATTTTCCACAGAATAAATTTGACCAAATTCCGACGGTCGTGCTCACACACAAGCACATACACACCAATTTCGCTCTCTTTAGGTGTTTCACGTGATATACGTTGATGTGGTCAGCCACTATATGGGGGGCATATTTGCAAGTTGCACTAGTGCGCCTACTTATAAAATTGAGTCGGACTGTCTCCAAAAATGGTTGCAAAATGGGACTAAATGGTCGCAGCCTGGAATCTGGTGCCACACTTCTGATTTCTTAGGCATTTTTCACACCATACGACAAACGAAAACGACAACACATACGAACCAGTTCACAGGTTTGTCTCTGGGCATAAGTTTTTCCTCTAGCCTATATGACGTGTTCACCAGCGGCTTTAAGTCTTTTAGAAAAGAAAGCCAACCACGAAAACATAAATAGCAGAACACAGAAATTAATTTAGAATAAACTCTGTAGTAATGTGAAAATTCTACTAACCGCAGGATTTGAACTGGCAACCTTCCAATCACAAGCACAAGGCTTAACCCTCTGAGCCAAATGCTGCCCCTCAAGTCAACTTGCAAGACACAGCTGCATAGATAAATTAGGTTTGCTTGGGTCACTACAGGTAGCACTTCACCTCTTTGCACAGGTCAAAATCTTAGATGAAAATATGACAAAATCCCCATACAAAAACACAGCAACCTTTTTAAACTGACTTACATTTGTTGATTGTCTGCTGCCATGTTGCCTTCAGTACCCCTCCACAGACCGTAATCTGTTGCATTTGTGCTGCATGCATGCTCAACGGTATGGTGGCTGCGGCTCACTGCTCCCAACTGTCAGTGACCGACAAGTTAGCAAGTTCTGCATGTTTGGTTGAAGCAGTTACTAGGCAATTCTCCTGAGACTCATAAGACCCACAGGAAATGTTTATGATACAATTTATTAATGTATTATTTCTTATTTAACATGCATATAATCACATTACTGGCCATTGGTATCACTGTTTTTTTTTTTATCATATAATTAATTTTGGTTGCCGTAAGTTACTAAGTTTTGGAGTTGCGTTCTCCTAACCCTAATTGTTCCCCATTGGATGTATATATATTAGTGAATACTTTTAGTGAACACAAGGTTTTTCAGGAACGCATTAGTCTCGCTGTAGCAGGACTGACTACACCTGTTTATGTGTTTGAATTTAAATGAGCTGTTGAAAGATGACTTGAAGCACTGCTTCTAGTGGCCCCAGACCCAAAACAACCATCTTAACTATTTAAATACTTCATGAAGCTCACAAAAAGATGAAGATCAAAACACAATTTGATCATTTTCAAAACAAAACATGTAAAAAGTGAAACTTAAACTAAACACTAAGAATATTCAATGCCCCAACACCTTTATTAGCAATGCTACTAGCTTTATCCAAAAGAGCAAACATAATCCCCAACTGGAACCATGCTAAAATCAATAGTTTTTATACAAATAACTAGGGATGTACCAATATAATGCTAGAATTCGTATCGGGTCCAATACTTGGCTCGTGTCCTTGTGACACGTGTTGACTCTATAACCAGTGCCACATAGTGGCACAGCAGTGATATCAACGAGCAAAGTAAACGGGACAAAATATCTGTGGTGTGAAAATACTTCTAAGTTAACAACAAAATCCAAAACACAGCAGCCTGCAAACTGTGCTCTACTAAACTATCGGAAGGAGGCACAAAAGTTGGCTTCAAGCAACACAAGTAGTAAAACATAAGAAAAAGTATGACGAAACCGCCACCAGCAACACTCTGCAACAAGCAAGCGTGCAGCAAACACTAGCATGGGGAGTTAAATGATAACCCTCATGCAGTGAGAAAGTAACAGAAGCTTTACCCCGTATTGGTCAGGCACAATGTCATAATGGTGGTACATGGAAACTGCAATACTTTCTGAGGTCGTACGTGGTATAAAAAGTTTGTGAACCACTGCTTTAGAGCTTTCGGGGTAACATATTTTTAAATCATAAGTAATCCGCTGATCTGTCATCTTCCAAAGAAACTAAAACGATGATCAGCGATGATCAGCACTGCTATGATCAGCCCCACCACCACACCACGGGTGGAAAATCTTAATACCGGATGTTTAGTGGATTTTCGGGGGGGGGGGCATTGGTATGAACACCGGCTTAAACATCAGGCACCAATAAAAAGATGGGGAATAAAAAGACAGGAATTGCTCACCCTCTCTTGTCCCGCTGTATCCCAGATAAGGAATTTGTGCAGTTCATTCTGGTACTGAACCGTCTTTGTCATGAAGGATGCCCTGGAGAGCACATGGTTTAATGCACACACTTTAACTGGCATCTGTGCGTACAGTAAAAAGAGCTGGAATATTTCTCCCGTGTTTGGGGCTCACCGAGTTACAGCTACAGAAAACCCAAGTGTTTTATGTCACTAATATAGCTGACTCACCCAATAGTTGGATTAATGTTTGGGTCAAAGCTGTCTTCCACAAATCTCCACACAATGCTTGACTTTCCAACACCAGTCTCCTAAATGAAAAAATGCAGTGTGTAGACTACACATTTATTTTTAAATATCTTTTTTCTTTTTAAATTACCATTAAAAAGTTAAGTTTTACACCTGTTTACAACCAGTACACCTTTTTATTTATATATATTTCTTTTTTTTTGGGGGGGGGGGGGGTAAAAAAAACCCCATAAAAACAAAAAAGACACCAAGGCACTTAATAAAGTTGCTTTCTTAAGTGCCTATATTTTAAAAGGGAAGTGGATATTTAAGATCACAATCGAATATTCAGTACAGAAATAGTATCAACACTACAAGGGAATTTCCCCTGTGTGGATTTAATAAAGATCTATCTTTACATATATCTATGAAGTGGTTTCCCACGACTCCAGTTGTACTTCAGCTTACCTTAAACTTTAGAATTATAAC
The DNA here is from genome assembly GCA_026777985.1 of Mormyrops attenuatus. Classification (NCBI taxonomy): domain Eukaryota; kingdom Metazoa; phylum Chordata; class Actinopteri; order Osteoglossiformes; family Mormyridae; genus Mormyrops; species Mormyrops attenuatus. The sequence continues at coordinate 1,569,886 of JAODKC010000130.1, read as the reverse complement.
ATTTCTTCACTCTGTTCTGATAGTCTACATTTTTGTTAACATCACTCAAATAATCACTTAATATTTAAAGTGACATCATAGCAAAAAATGATACAGTACGCACCACACACGGATTGTTCATCTAATTACATGGCCAATTTAATTTTTGCTTGGATTTACTGTACTTTGTTTTTTTCTTTAAAAACAACATTATCCCTCAAAAAAGACTCAGATACCTGATCGTGCAGTTTCTTTATCCGCAACGTAACTAATCTTCCAAATGATTCTGAGGAAGATGCTAAGCTATTTACCGCAACAGGAGGGACGCTGGAGATCACCAACTCATCTTTCCAAATTAACACCCCACTCTTAGAAAGCTATAAGTCTTTTAAATGTATACTAGAAGTACAACAGAACTGCTTAACAGCTAATTAGGTGACAGAGTGCTAACTTGCATTAAAATCGTGTCCAAATGTTTACCTCACAGCCCAGGCTACTCAGTAGTCTAACGCGTCATATGTTAAGTGAGACTGAAACGAGTGGAAAACGGCTTACCCCAAGAAGACAAACTTTCAGCTCTCTCAGTGCCATGCCGATCCACGAAAAAGTAAAACGTTTACGGACATGCCAACAACATTAAATACAACTTCAACCTTAACCGATAGTCAGGTAGCTACCGGGCTCACACACACTTAAAGGCAGCACGCTAGCTGTCGAAAATATATTATTCAAACCATTAAAGGGCTCGCGCCTGTTTAGCTACATATGTTCTTTATATATATATATATCAGAACCCCCAAAATTTTGTTTTATTTAGTACTACTGGGAGCTTCGTTGATCTCGCTAACGTTGTAGCGCAGCAGACGCCATCTTGGAGTTCAGTGGACGCGTCACGTGACCCGAGATATTTTTTTTTTCCTACGGGTTACGTTAACAAATACATAATTTCCCCCCTAAATACAGTATTGGTATTTTTCGTCGCGCACTTTTGGCATTTTGTTTAACCGTGTTTCGACGGTGGTCAAATATTTTTTTATTGAATTAATATTGGAGGAACGTGACCTTCAGGAAGTGGTGAAGCTCACCCTCTCTGACAGGCGACGCCGAGAAAAAACTCAAGATGGCAGGTAACGTCGAGACATTTAATTCTGTTTAAACTTTACTTGAGAAAGTGTCGAGGCTTTTCATTCTGCCTTTTTGATATGCTTGCTGCATATATGCGTGGAGTTTGACTGTCGCGTTTCACTTTCTCCGAATCTCCCTACCTGCTAACCGCTTACTAAGATCATGCAAAGTCTGGTCAGCTGATATAGCAGCTAGTTACTTAGCTAGCTTGATGAAGAATAAAGGCTACTTTTACGTGTTACGAAAGGGCAATTCTAACTCTGTATGATAGAATGAACGTGTCATTTAACTAAATGATACATCCTAAACATGCTATTTAAATTAAATGTCATGAATATTATTGAAATTGATAACTGGCACCGCGAGTTAGCTACTTTGCTAGCTTGTTGACAACCTCCAGCATAGTTGTGTAGCATAAATACAATGCATATCGTTATTAGGGACTTCTTTAACGTTAACCAACATGAAATAACGAACACAGAAATCGTAACGAAGAATCCCTAGTTGTTTTTTTCGTTTTTTTCCCGCCCAGCAGAAAGCAGTCCTGTCTCTGCAGATTTGGTGTTGTTTTGATTTTAAGATTTTGTTGAACTGAATTGAATCCTATTATTGTCACTTTACAAGTCCAAAGAAACTGAGCATGTTATTCTCCCGCCGGTGCTTTAACAAATATCTGTTTTTAAATTATAATTAGAATGAGTGTTATTTGCTGTCAAATCGTCATTACGTTATTTGCTGTATTTTCTTTTTTATGACACATCAGTTTTTATAGTTGATATGACTGAGAACTCTTTGAGTGATTATTATGGTTAATTGTTTTGCTAGCTCGGAGACTGGCTGTGTATTTACATTTTGTTGATCGTTATGGTTTACATGACCGGATGGTCATTTAAAGATGGCAGTGCATCGGAAAAACGTGTTCGCTGGACGTACAAGCCAGCTACTCGATGTCAAACCGCTTTTCTTTGTTAGATGCAGGTTTTGTGTTGACATCAGACAGGTTTTAAGTACTGCTTAATATTTCATTCGCGATTCTTTGCACCCGAAGATGGACCTTATTAGGACAAAGGGCATTTTGACAATCCATTTAGCATGCAATTATAATCAATAATAATTCTATAACACTGTAATAGCTTTGAAGATGAACCTGATGTTTTTCTCCTTACACGTTTGACTGAATACTTAAAGAAGACTTTAATAATAATGATCTTGCCTTTGTTCGGTGTTGTAACCTCAGAATGATGTCAGTTTGGTAAAGTATACTCTGTTGACATTTAGTAGCATTTTCTTTATTGTTTTATTATCTCGATTAGTGTTGGTTGATATAAAACTTAGAAACGTGCTTCCTTGTGCATGTTAGACGTGATTTGGTGCTTCCCGTACGAATTTTATCTCCTGTTCTATCTTTAGTGGGCTTTCTTTAGAAGTCGTCACATCGGATTAGTTATCCAGGTTAGATGCGGGTACAGTGTGCTGTGCGGTTAGCGTTAAACTGAGCCTGGGGATATTTAACAATGGGAAGCTGATAATTGCACGTAAAAACATTTGAGTACAACGCATACAGTAGTTGAGGTTGACGTTCCATCTTACCTATGCTGGTGATGGGAGTTGTGGTTAATTGATTTATATTTGCATTGTGACTTTTAATTAGTACTTTATATTGTTCTAATACAGAATGTATATCACATGGATTTATTCCCATTGTAAACCACACATTGTTTCTTTTCGGGAAATAGGGACAAAATAAACCCAAAGAGAACCTAAAAGTAAAAAAAAAAAAGTTGCTTTTGACTCTTGTCAGATAATTTTACTGTGCAGTACCCTCTGTAACCTCATCTTGTCGACAGATTCGGATTGATTAGCTGTGTGTAAACACTGTTAGCAGCTTGGTAAAAAATATTTTGTTTCTAAGTTTGTAAAGCCAAGAGTCTTACTTGCAGGTTCATTTTATTCTTCAGGTCTGTCATTATACTTCGAAGATGGCCATGACGATATGGATGACTGTAAGTATTTGACCCACCAACCACAATAAAATAAATTGACTGCTGTGGTATAAAACAAATGTTGTGGTTCTTTGTAAATGTTTAGTGTTCCATAATTCATGACCTTTGAGGTGGTGCTGTAACCTGTCAGTTGACCATACGGAAACCTGTAATGGCCCTGGAAATATTCCTGTAAATCCCCTGTTAATACTTTCCTTCCAAGACACATGTCTGATAAGTGCATCCAGTTAAGGTTTGTCTTTCATATTCTTCGTCAGCAAGAAGAATTTTGCTGGCTGCCCTCTAATTCAAAGTCTGCAGCCCGGGCCCAGCTCTGCCCCACTCAGCCAGTCAATGCTAGCTGCCTTGCTCACTGCTTCATGATGCGCAGTGAGATGAGCAGGCATTGGCTCACTGGCGTATCTGTCCTTTTAGTGCATTTGCACCACATGCAGGCGAACCGCAGAAATAGACAGAAGTGAGATGTTTGGGCTGGGATGTTTTTATATCTGAGTCAATCAGCACAATGGATAATTAATATAATTATACTCCTAATTAATATACTACATTTTCATGTGCAAATTATTACAATGTCCTTTAGATGTTCCCTAGGTGATCAAAAAAAGAAAGAGATTTTATGAATCTTCATTTTATTTTACTTAATCATGATCTGCTTCTTGTTAAGCCTGACATTTTAATGATGGTCCACATGACATCTTATGAACTGCAGTGTTGAATCCCAGTGACCAGCAAAATTAAGATCAACCATTAGTTATTTTTAGACATCTTGGATGATGCAGCATGTTATTATTGCTGTCATTATTTACTGCAGTGTTTTATTGTTTTAAATTTTGTTTTAAGTCCTTTCAGCCATGCGAAGCCATGATTTTGAAATCACCAGAACATCATTATTGGATTTACAGTCCAGGGGTGGGAAAATGGAACAAAGAAATCTGGGAATGGGGCAAATTTTACAAATGCATGTACCTCGCAGGATGGACATGTCATTTCTAAGTAAAAGGTCTGATCCCACATCACTGACAGAACAAAGACAGAAGATACCAGCACAGAATTTCCCAAAGTACAGGCCGCGAGACACCAGTAATTCACAGAATATGCTTACTGCATTGTAAAATCGGGGGGGGGGTCTTTTTAAAATGTGACTACAACTCTAATTGCAACCGGTCATTGAGATAAATCTACTGAACTCACCCCGCTCCCACCCTGTGCACCACACACACACATCTGTTGTTATTACAGGAGACGCGGCCTGAAAATTTAGGAACCCATGCACTAACAAACACTGTGAACAATTTAGAGATATGCTAGATGAAGCTGATGACAACCTCTGCATCCCTTTCACCCTCTGCAGTGTCATGTTCCGTCAGTATCAATTTAGCGTTCAGTTTTCTGCTCCCGAACAGTCTGATCCAGTCCTTTGCAATATTGAGTGCTGCTATCAAAGTTTTACTTAAACCTCAATTAAATTGTGGGCCAGCGATGTAATGTGTTTTGGACATGTTGGATTTTAAGGTTTGATTAATAAATACCTTCTTTTTCCCACCTCAGTTGGGTTTGATGATTACGGTTCAGACTGCGATGGAATCCGGATCACTGCCTTTCTTGATGCGGGCCAGGACAACCTCACCCCACTGGGACGGCTCGAGAAGTACGCCTTCAGCGAGAATGTTTTCAACAGGTAGGGAGCACTGCAGAAAAGCACTGGCTGTCGCTGGATGCGCCATCTGTTGTTATGACATTAATAGACGTGTCATATAAAAGTAGTCTGCTGCGCAGTTGGCTGTAACTGATGCCTGAATCAGGCATGATGCCACCTGTGACACGGCCATATCTTGCATTGTATACGTGCTGGTATTTTTTGTCTCTCTTTTTTTAATTCAAATGCCGTTGATGTGGTTTGCAGCTAATCAAAGAAGTGTGGCAACCAGCCATCCCATAATACATTAGGGTTTAGTCAGCATTTAGTGCAGTGGAATAATCCTGCCAAAAGCAGTGGCAAACTTGCCTGTGGCCCCGCGCCTCCACCCCTCGCACATTTGAAGCATTTGCAGTTCAACGCAGGCCTTAAGCAGAAACAAAATAGTATATGTGTATTTTTACAGCGTGGCTGGCTGCAGCCCCACTGACTATCTCAGCCAGCTGACGTGTGAATTCCAGAGGCTGTAGCCACAACTTTCATGTGTGAACGCATGTGCTTATTGCCGTCGCTGCTTTGCAGGCAGATCGTGGCACGTGGCCTGCTAGATGTGCTGAGGGAGTTCAGTGACAACGAGAATGACTTTGTCACTGTCATGGAAACGGTCGCCCGAATGTCTGAGGATGGAGGTTAGTATTCAGTTAGTATTCAGCCACCCGGGGTGATGTTCCGTTGTTTATTTATGTATGCCATTAAAAATTAATGATTAAACCGCCGGTCCTGCTGGCTAAGAATACTATTTAATGATGTTGTGTTATCCAGCAATAATGTCCGATGGACTACATGACTGGTCCAGTAATCCATTTCAGTTAAAAGGTTTTCAGTTGTCTTTCAGCATCTTCACCATTTGGCCGATTATATGCTGCAGTTGTGGTTTTAGCATGCGATGCTCCCAATATGGACTAACCTGATATTAGCACTTCAAAAACAAATAAACAAATAAATCGTGTGTGTGTGTGTGTGTGTGTGTGTGTGTGTGTGTGTGTGTGTGTATATATATGTATAATATATGGTTGATCACTGGAATTATGGATATTTTTCATGCTTTCCCGTTTTGGTGAATAACCACGGACACAACCTCATAGGAATTCTTACAAACATAAGAAACTAAATGAATGTGAGTTTTCAGTTATAGTAGAGTAGAGAATACTAAGAATATTTTGATGCTGAATATCCAAGAAAATATTGGTGGAGGTATGTTTGGGGGTTTGTCATAAAATTAGCTTAATATAAAATTAAATTAGCATAAATAAAAATTCTTCCATTACACAGCTCAAGCTGAAATTAGATCCAGCTAAGTTAGTGTAGACCTTTAACATGCTATTTTCGTCTGTGGTGAGAAGCACAATGAGCAGTTAGTATTTGGCACCTTCTCTGAGAGGTCTTGGTGTCAGAGCAGAGAGACTGTATTGAGTCTTTTTCCTGTTTTCATATCAGTTTTTGGCAGAAAATGAGCTATGTGTGTGGCCTGCATTAATTGAAGTATATGAACAGAAAATAGATTAAAGATCCTACATTTTGACATATAGCGTGTACATGTTTAGTGGCAAATCTTGACTTTGATAATGTGAGAATATTTAACCTGAAAAATGTTGTTCTGGATGTAAAGAGCTTAAGTGACTCTGGCTTTTAATCTGCTCTCTTCAAGCAACAGAAATCCATATATTACAGATCATTGTACAGAAGCAGAGCTTAGAAATGAATTGTTTTGTCTAATTACAGTTGACACATTTCACAACCCATTAATCTTTTCCCTGGTGCTTATGTCTGAGAGCTCTGCTTCTCATTAGTGTTACATATCTATGTTTTTGTTTTGTTCTATTCTTTAGCTTCATCAGGCTTCATATTCAGTTTCCTCATCAACTGTGGAAGCTCACACTGCGACAAATTACATCTGATGCCGCATTTGCTGTGGTATATCATGATTAATTAGTCTTATCTGTCTTATGGTATCCTGTTCCACGCGTGTTAACCTTCCAGAGCCCACGGTGCGGGCAGAGCTGATGGAGCAGGTGCCCAACATTGCCATGTTCCTGCACGAGAATCGGCCCAACTTCCCGGCAGCCTTCTCTCGGTACCTAGTCCCCATCGTGGTCCGGTACCTGACAGACCCCAACAACCAGGTGAGCGTAGTGGAGCACCACACCAGTGTAAGTTCATGGTGGCTGACTGTGTGACCACAGTGTTCCTTCATCCCTGGCTGGATGAGCAGATGTTGGAGATCAATGAATGAGTATGAATAGGCTGCAGATGAGCCATTGAGTACAGAAAGCTATTTGATGGCAATATGACCGTGGGAGGCTTCTGTGGTTTTTCATATCCCTTCTTGCTCTCCATGACACACACACACGCGCACACACACACACACTTCACCTATGGTGATATGAAGACTTTGCTGGCCACAGGATTTAAACCAAGGACCTTATAGACCAGGGCACAGACTCCTAACCTTCTGAGCTACACATCCTTCCCCAATGAACTGTTTGCCTTTCTACAGATAAACCACATTAATGAATGATTTAGTCTGGGTTTAGAGCCCAATCCCTCCCCCAGCCACATTAAAGCTTAATGCTGCCTTGCCGGACAGGTGCGGAAAACCAGCCAGGCTGCACTGCTGGTGCTGTTGGAGCAGGGACTCATCAGCAAGGCTGACGTGGAGAACAAGGTGTGCCCAGTGCTGCTGGACCTCACGGATCCCAGCAGTGATGATGACTACAAGATCGAGGCCGTGGCGGTGAGAGCAATATGAACCAGGAGCTAGGAGCGGGGGGGGGGGGTATGAATAGCATTGATATTTAGCATAAGCTAAATGAAGAGATATACAAATGAGGCAAACAGCACACGACACTGATGCACAGTTAGCATGTCCCTGGACAATTTGGGCCTAATGGTGAAATCACTCTGCCAACTACGTGATTTGAACCTGCAACCTTCCAATCCTGAGAACAGTGTCTTAACCCTCAGAGCCACATGCTGCCTATAATATATAATGAATTTGTCTGTGGATTTAAGGTTTTGCCTGACCGCGTTTACATTTCATTTTTGCTTGCATTCCTGTTTTTAAAATGACGTTTGTATACACTCACCTAAAGGATTATTAGGAACACCTGTTCAATTTCTCATTGCTTGCTTAGATAATTGCATTAATCACATGGCAGTTGCTTCAATGCATTTAGGGGTGTGGTCCTGGTCAAGACAATCTCCTGAACTCCAAACTGAATG
>JAODKC010000130.1:1544660-1561761 GCA_026777985.1 Mormyrops attenuatus | reverse complement strand
GCAGTTCTGAAGGCGAAAGGGGGTCAAACACCGTATTAGTATGGTGTTCCTAATAATCCTTTAGGTGAGTGTATTTTGTGGTTGCATTTCCTTAAAATCTCTACTGAGAATAGCAGAGGGGGTTGCTACCTGGTCTACGCCCCCCTGTGGTCACACAGTGGTTTGTTCCACTCCACAGATCATGTGCAAGCTGGTGACCATGCTGAGCAGGGACACAGTGGAGCACCTGCTCCTCCTGCGCTTCTGTGAGCTCTGCAGTGATGCCCGCCTCTTCCAAGTGCGCAAGGTATGACACCCCGGGGGCCTGGAGAGCAGCAGCAATCGCCTGGGAGGCTGTGAATGTACCTTCTGAAGTACGAATAAAGGACACAGGATGAATGTCTCTGAAGCACATCAAGATATCAAAAAACTAAGCACTCTCTTTTTTTTTTTTTTGTTGTTAGTATTTTTTGCCCACATAGTTAAGTGGGGTACAGTGGCTTGAGGAAGTTGAAAAGCTCAGAACAATGGGTAGGAGGGTTCCTGAGATTTTAGAAAGCGATAACTTTATTGGTATGGTTCCGACGCTTTCTGTAGTCTGATGGCAACCTGAGCTCCTGCAGAAATACGCACTGTCTTCTTGTTTACCCCAAATTCTGCTTCTCATCTCTCCTGCCAGGTATGTGCAGCAAATTTTGGGGAGTTTTGCTCGATTGTGGACCAGGATGCTACAGAGAAACTTCTGGTGAGGATTGCTGCTGTGACTTCATGCTGCTTATGCTCGAATTTGAAATCCATGTGTATTCCATCTAAAATGTTGGAAAATCTTTCTCCCATCCTTGTGCAGATGCCAAAGTTCTTTGACCTGTGCTCCGATAGCCTGTGGGGGATTCGAAAGGCATGTGCCGAGTGCTTTATGATCGTCTCCAACTCCACCTCCCCTGAGGTCCGGCGGACCAAGCTGTCTCCACTGTTCATCAGCCTTATCAGTGACCAGTCCCGTTGGGTAAGACACTATAGGCGCCAGACACTTGGCTGCCATGTTAATCTGGTACATTTAGTTATGTTTTGGCATCATAAAATCACATCAGAATAACCCTTAACCCTGTACTGGGTAAGTGGCTGGAAGAGTACTGGATGGATGAATACATGAATACATGGGACATCAAAATAACCCTGTTTTAAATGATGGGGTTTTACCTTCCAGCTTCAGGAAGTCTTCTCATTCTTACTCTGTCAGAGGAAGCCTTTCTTTAAGCCAGTGGCAGTGCTTCTCAGCGTCTGATGGGAAATCAAACCATATCATCACCTCTCCAGGTGCGACAGGCAGCCTTCCAGTCTCTCGGCCGCTTCATATCTACGTTCGCCAGCCCCTCCACCACCGCGCTGCACTTCAGAGAAGATGGGACCGTCCGATGTCCCTCTGACCGGTATGTACCCTACAACCCATGAAGGTCTCGTCTCTGGGTACTAAAGTTGGCTGGGCACAGAAAAGCACAAAAGAAATCTTGAGTGCAGTGGATATGAATCACTTGTCATTGAAGTGTTTCAAACAATCTGTAGAGGTTAAGGAGGGGCCCTCACTCTCTATTTGTGTGTGCAGGTGTGATCACCCAGCTTGCAGTGAGTCTCCAGGGAGCAGTTTTGACTTGGGTGAATGCCAGACAGAGCCACCATCACACACATCTTCAGGATCAGAGTGTTCCAGCACACCAGCACCAGGACTATGTAAAAAAACTGATGAGGAATCTGTCCTTGGCTGCAAAAAGACTGGAACCAGTATTTCGGAGGCTCAGGAGCCGGACTGTCCCACCACTACCCAGGCTTACGGCAAAGAGCCCCAACTGGTAGAGGACACATATAGCTCCTTTCACTACTGGAGGTCTCCTCTGCCTGACATCAGCCAGGACCTGGAACTCCTTCAGATTGAGGAGGCAGCAGCCAGGGAGGTCCCCAGTCTGGATTCCCAGGGCCCTGCCACCAGCTCTCAGATACAGAAAGTTCTGGACTGCTTACAGCCCCACTTGGACGACCCGGACGTGCAAGGTAAGGGTTTTGGAGTTGGGGCGCTTTTATATTTACATTTAAATGTTTAGTTGATGCTTTTTGTCTGACGCGACATACAAGTGAAGATGGGACAGCTTGGTCAGAAAGGCCCCCTCGAGAAATTGGGGTTATGGGTCTGGCTCAAAGGTCCAGTGGTGAAATCATTCCATAAACCATGGGATTTGAACCAGGAACCTTCAGACTCTACAGGTTATCTGCTATGTAAATTGAGTTTGTACGGTGCTTTTCCTTATGGTCTGTTCAGATCTGTCTCAGTTTTGTACCTGACCCCTTCACTGCATTTAGATTACACAGTAAAATGTTCTTTGGTTTCATGTGCTATTGAAATCTTTGGACGCTATATGTGAACGATGTGTGAACAGAGCCCCCTGCTGGTCTTTCACCAGCCCAGGTGCAGGTGCTGTCTGCAGCCCTGAAGGCGGCCCAGCTGGAGAGTCACAGCGAAGAGGCTGATCAGGACGAGGTTCTGCCTGAAAGCAGAGAGATCCCGGTGCTGGACCCTCAGACTTTGCCGCCCTCTGCACCCCTGTCTGTCCAACCTGATCCTGTGGAGGACCAACCCGTGTCAACAACCAAGCCACTTAATTCCCCACAGTCTGCTCCAGAGTCTTTTCAGCATAAGGACCCCGAGGCAGGCAATGAGGTGAGAGGATGAGTAGATGAGCAACCCCTGTTTGATAGCATGGACATTATTAGGGGAAGTAAGAAACCATGCATTCCTGTATGCTTGCCCTCTCAGGGGCATTGTGGGTACCATAACTTGCAATAACTTATTCCAAACTACCACTATGTCAATAGTTTTTCACTCAGCTGCGTGACTTATAGATAGATATTATACCAAGCATTTCTGTATGTAGGATAGTCTATCCATATCGTGGTTTGGTTTCTTTCTACAGATTTCTACTCTGATTCTATCTGGACTATTTATTTTATATTGTTCTTGTGTGTCTGTGTCTTGTGTGTTGTGGCAGTCATTACATAAGCAATTTCCTCCGGGATCAATAAAGTTTTCAGATTCTGATTCTGATATAGGAAGTAGGATGTTTTGTTTGTAGAACAGGAAATCTGATCCTGACTATCTGTGTGTTCTACTTGCTGGGTTTCAGTGTGTGTATAATACGGCTGCTGTTGTGCATTGCTGCTGCTGCTGCTGATCATCTGTGTGCTCAATCCCTGGTCCCTTAGGAAACTCCAGAGCTGATTAAGACTGAACAGGAAGGACAGGACTCCTTCCCAAATAAGCTGTGTGAGGAGGAGAAATCCAAGGTCCAGGTTGGTTGGATCGTCTGCACAAGCTTGATCAAACTGAAGTATATTCAGTCATACAGTTACCTGTCAATGACAGGCTTGGATCAAGTGTGAACTCACTTTTACAAGCTGATAAAATCGGATTTGACTTGTGCTGAAATATCACAATTAAAATTTTAATTTTAGGAAGTAAAAGCCTGCTGCATGGTGTGCACTTTGTGGGGTGGAATATGAGTGTAACTCTCATCAAACTGCCCCCTTTTCCTTTCCCCAGAACGTGATTCCCCAGCAGCTCCTAGATCAGTACCTCTCGATGACCGACCCGGCCCGGGCGCAGACCGTGGACACGGAGATCGCCAAGCACTGCGCCTTCAGCCTGCCCGGTGTGGCCCTCACACTCGGCCGCCAGAACTGGCACTGTCTGAAGGACACATACGAGACCCTGGCCACGGACGTTCAGGTGGGCCCCTCGACACTCTCCTCTTTCAACACTACCACAGATCATAATAAATAGCCAGTGAACCAGCTTATCTCAAATGGCTGAACATGTAACCAGCCTTGCTTATGAGGCCCTTTTCCCAGAAGTTTGCCTTACAGTTGCTTTGTCTGTTTTCTTTTCTTTTTTTTGTTTTTTGGGGTGGGGCCCCCATCTGTTCTGTTTTGCACATAGTACTCATTTGCAACTGTCTGTACATAGAATATTTTATACATTATATAGTATTTCATTCCATCTGCTTGCCTTAATCCTTTGCACCTTGCCTGTAAATACTGCCAAACAGTAAAGTATTTTTATTATCTGTACATACTTCATGCAGAAAACCAGATATCATCCTATACATTCCTCCATATAAATATTGCCTCAGCAACGCATTTGTAAATCTTGCCTCGCCCGCCTATTTACTTCCAGTCTATATATTTTTTGTGTTTATATAATCTTATATCATTTGTTTATATCCCCTATTGTACATATTACCTCATAAGCACCTTATACTACTATTTGCACTTCTAGTTAGATGCAAAACTGTATTTCATTGTGCTTGACCTTGTGTCCTGTGCAGTGACAATAAAGTTGGACCTTAATCTTAACTATGGAAGCACTGGTCAAAGTAAATAAGATAAGTTTACATAGCAAATTGACTCTGTCGCCTTTCTCATCCTCCTCATTTCGTTCACAGTGGAAGGTGCGCCGAACGCTGGCCTTCTCCATCCACGAGCTGGCCGTAATTTTGGGAGACCAGCTGACGGCCGCGGATCTGGTGCCCATCTTCAATGGCTTCCTGAAGGACCTAGACGAGGTGCGCATCGGCGTCCTCAAGCACCTCTACGACTTCCTGAAGGTGAGCACCGTCGGGAGTCTGGACTTTCGTGGGGAACTTCTCCAGCCACTCAAGTCCCAGCTGACCTGTATCCATTCCATATGTGTTATATATGTATCTGTTTCCCTGCTTTCTGTAGCCCAGGCCTGTTGCTGATTGTTAAATCTGGATTGTCCGTTTCAGCTGCTTCACGCAGACAAACGCAGAGAGTATCTCTACCAGCTTCAGGAGTTCATGGTGACAGACAATAGCCGCAACTGGAGGTTCCGATACGAACTGGCCGAGTGAGTCTCCACTTTCATCTTTTCTGGCCTTGTCGTCACGCTTGCACGCACGAACATGCGTGTGCACGTGTACCAGGAGGTGACTCGCCATCTTTCTCTACAGACAGCTGATCCTCATCATTGAGCTGTACAGTCACTACGACGTATACGACTATCTTCGACAGATAGCGCTCACGCTCTGCTCGGACAAGGTCTCCGAGGTTAGGTGGATCTCCTACAAACTGGTACGCCTCTGATCTTCGTCTGGGTAGCTGCAAAGGAAACTGATGGCCAAATGTTGCATTCCTTGCTTTTATGATTGTAATTATATATTAAATTACATAATATTTATCCGACACTATTACAGTGCTCTTCTCCCCTTTCCTTGGTTACCCTAAAGTGAAACCTGAGATGCAGTGTCATTATGTCCATACCCCGTTTCTTATATATGTACATGCAGTGTGCTTAAAACGAAGCCCTCCTGTAGAGAATGATTTTCTGCCAGCATTTTGCTTTTCGCTTTCGTTATACAAATCTGTTGCAGCATATCACCCTGTGTGGTTTTCACAGACCCGGAAGATATGAGTCAGAGGACTCTAAGCCTAATCTAGGAGTTGCACTGCAGTGTGTCACTGTGTGATTGGTAATGCATAGGGTTTGGTGTGTGTGTTCCATGTCTGATGAAGGTGGTGGAGATCTTGCAGAAGTTGTACGCCAGTGGAGACCATGAGCTGGGCCTCAACTTTATTAACCAGCTTATTGTCAAGTTCTGTCATTGTCCCAAGTGGGTGGGGCGCCAGGCCTTCGCTTTCATCTGTCAGGTGAGGAGAATGAGGGATATGCAGCTGTTCTTTGTGCTTTTCTGCTCTGGACTGTCTTAATTGCCCCATTTCCTCCTCTTTGTACAGTGTCCCATGGGGACAAGAGTGGATTTAGCAAAATCAAAATGACAGCAACCATTTATTCAGTGATGTGTTTAGTTACAGCCTCCCCTCCTGGGAACTAGTCACCTACTGGTTATAAGTCCATATCCTCATTTACTACACTGTCATTCAGGCCAGCTGACGGTATGACACACCGACTTGTCCCATCATCCTCCCTTTTGTCACCCTTCCCTTATAGGCAGTCGTGGAGGAGGACTGCATGCCTATGGATCAGTTTGCCCAGCACCTGCTCCCAAGTCTGCTGAGCCTGTCATCGGACCCCGTGGCTAACGTGCGTGTCTTGGTGGCCAAAGCTCTCCGGCAGAGCATACTGGAAAAAGGTGAACCTCACAGACACACACACATGCAGTACGTGGCACTTTTAGACACACACAGGCTCATTTGTCTGTCCACTTACCTCCCAGTTCTGTCTTTGATCTCTGACAGGGCAGTTTGTTTATACTTCAAATGCAAGTCAAAAGGCAGTGATTTCCTGGTCTCCCTATGAAAAGCTACAGTCCTTATTATCATTTCATTTTCATTTGTATTACTAAATTATGATGAATATTTGAATTATGAATATTTAGCAGCAAAGCCTTGTAACTAGATAAGAATACTGAAGTCTTCTTTTAATGAATTGAATTTTTGTATTTCTTTAGTTCAGTTTATTCCAGCACTGTTTCCTTGCCTTTTTGCATATACATTTATATTTATGTATCTATCTCTTGCTGCCCATCCCCATGTCTGTGACCAGCATACTTCAAGGAGCCTGGCAGCGCCCATTCGGATGAGCTAGAGGAGACGGTGCTGTCTCTGCAGGCGGACAAAGACCGCGATGTGCGCTTCTTCGCCAGCCTGAATCCCAGCAGGAATCTGGCGGACACGGCCGCCTTAATCTGAGACGGACCTCTCCCCGACAGCAGTTCACCAGCACCAGAGCACGGGGGCACACAGACACACACACAGACGCACACACATTTGTTATTCGAGTACAGGAAATGGGACGTAGGCGAGTACCGCTGTTCCGGGCCCTTGCCGAGTTTGTCAGAGACTAGTGCTGCATGCAGCTGTCAGAAACACAAGGCGGCCCCTGCAGCCCCTGAAGCGCAGCTCCGCTCCCCCAAGACTCTGAGATTCTGTGGACACAAACTTGTGCAATACAGCAGGTCTGTTCTCCAAAGCTTATTGTATATTGTTTCTTGTTTATATAGATTATTTCGATTATTTTACCCTTGTATTTCTAAGAAAAAAAAATTATGGACAAAGGTGTCTTGCGGATGTGTATTAACTCAGGGGGAACGATTTTTACCGATGTAAAGTAACACACCATTAAATGGCACTGAGCCCAGGTGACATTTCTAACTGGCACTGATTATTAGCAGTTTTCCACCCTTGCTTGAGCTCATATGGACCCTTTTGTTTGTTGTTCCCACACTATCTCTCCTTGGATTCATGGGAATCAGTAACCAGAGCAGCTTGGGACAGGGGATGCTGGCTCTCTCACTGCAAATCATTTGTGACATTTTTGGAGATGTTAACTTGGAACTGCGGCCCCTCCGGCCTTGTCCACTGATTCTGACTTCTATGTATGTTTCTTCATTTGCTTCAGGTGCGTTAATTTTGTTAGTCATGGTTTCGCAAATCGCATTTCTTTCATCAGTATAACTCTACCTGCATGAGTGCAGCTCACCCCCAAATAGGGCAATGTGGCGAGAGGGGGCACAACATTAAATCCGAGTCAGTGGTGTTGTACATCCTTGGGTTTTTTGTTGAACAAGCACACCCAAATTTTGGCACATGCAACCATTACTTGTAATGACTAAATTCATAGGAAATATCTATTGAATCAGGGCTTTCAGTCTGTCTACCGAACCATGTTTTGTTTGTGTTCTGTTTGTGTTTTGTTTGAGTACTTCTGAAGTCCATGTATATGCTCTGGGTTTTTCCCCATCCTGCCAGTACCTCTGAACTTTTCCCACACATTTTCAGACAATGTCAGACATTTTGCCTGTTTGAAATAGGTATTGTAGTGGGGAGGGTCCAAGCCAGTTAGTATGTTGACCAGGGATGTGTAGTTTTGAAGGCTAATTTGCCTTCACACCCCCATGAATGTTGTGTTTTGTTTTCTTACATACTGTATATGCAGACTGTGGCAGAAACATGGTCTTAAGTGTTTAAATGTTTGTCTCTAGCTGAGCCAACCCACCCTAACTGCCTGTACAGTGTGCCCCTTTGTCACGTTTAATGTTGCTGTAGAACAATTTTATGCATATGTTTAATGAGCTTTATTATTTTTTCCAATGTACCTTGTTTAAATATTTTATATCCTCTTTTCCATTTACAAACTTTGTAATTGTTTTCTCTTAAAAGATGTTTTTATGTATTTTAGTACAGTATCTATTAGAATTATAAAATTGGAATTTAATTTTTTAAGTGAGTTTTTCAAATTGTGTAGAGACTGGAGATAATATGCACAAAATTAATTATTTGAAAAGCAGCTGGTTCAAAATCAATAGTAGAATAGACTCAAAATCATTTCTCCATTAAATGGTTTTCTTTTCAATTTTCTGTCACCTTTGGTTGTGTTCTGGTCCTAATGAGTCACGGGGAAATGAATAATGTTTTGAAATGTGTGGAATACACAAAATGATGGGGTTCACTGAATGTATACATTTGTAGTTCAGAAGTACTACCAAAGAATCACATAAATGCTAATGGCCTATGCAGATATGCTCAATCATGTGAAGAAGTGTGTTTTTTTTTGTTTTGAATTTTTTTCAATGTAGCCTCACTGAGATTTGAGTACTAGGTATGCAAGTGGGTGACTGTGTGCACAGGGAATCTGTAATCGCTTAAAAATTTCCAATACTTATCACAGTGTAATACACATTAACTTAGGAAGTGAAGTCATAGCATAGGTCTTTTCAGATGTGTCATTTTCTGCAGTTAAATCCCAATCATGGTAAAAAAAAAAAAAAAGGATTTTATTGGTATATATGAAACTGCTATGTATGTTGCAATTGAAGCAGCACAGCATGTACTGTAAGGTAGGTGTATTTTGTAACATATTTGCACCGTAATTTTCACTGAGTGTGAAAGGGATGCTTGTTTTAGCCTAGCATTTCACCTGACGGAGGTGGTTGTATGGATTTCATAGAGGAGTGAGGACAGCCCACGACCGGCGGACGCCCATGTGGCGCATCTGCATGCCAAAATAGTGAAAAATACGTTAAATTTATATACATACAGCATGACCGCACCCTCAGAAGTAGGCGCCCCACGTGTTGTATGTTTTCATTAAAAATGCTGCGTTTACTCACTTAAAAATGTGACATCGATCGCCAGCGACATATTCACAACCTTAGTGCAATTAGCGACCACCCCGTGGGAGTCATATATGATATAATTGTCGCCCTGTATATTGAATTCTTAGGTCTTAAATCAGTACTGTATTTAATTTATGCAATTCGTCGTGTAGGGGAACCATTGTTTCGTCTCACATTGTACGCAATAAAAAAAATCAATGGTTTCACCATAGTTACCGCGTTGGTCCACCATGGCTACGGGCTTCGTGGTTGTCATTGCAAACAGCAAAAATGGTTTTAACTGAAACAGATGCGTCATTGAGGGTCCATATGAGAAAATTACGTTCGCAAAAACCAAAAGCTTCGGGTGTGACTGACCGCACCAGCAAAAAGGCAGAGTATAGCGTTCAGGTCAGCTTGCGGGACACCGGCGAAATATTCACAGTCCCTAAATGTCGGGGTCATACGAAGATCTGCGAACTGAAGACAGCCTTAGAGTTAATAGCCGGGATACCTTCAGACTGTCAGAGACTCAGCTACTTGGACCAAGGTGCGTTGCGAACATAAAATATAACTCTCCTCACATAAAACTATTAATATAAGGCAGGCGATATTGTGTACGTGCATTATATTAATAATGAACGATATGCCTCTGTTTATTTATCGGGCGCAGCGATGCATGTGAGGAAAAAAACGCGAATCAATTCAACTAAAGTAACAAAGGCATAGTTTTGAATGCTTGAATAGGCCCATGACGGAGCTGAATAAAATTATGAAGAATCAAATATGGTTAAGCTTGTGATATAGGGCGATTACAAACCACAGAGTATTTTAGGTGAATTTTATCACAACACAGTATTTTACCTATTGAATGACTGGTCTTAAGCTCATTGATGGAAAAAAGATATTATGAAAGGATTTTCATTGTTTTTCTGAGCAAATATTTTTTATTCAAGTATATGGGTAACTGCACCCACATAAAAACACCCGTTTTAATTGGTTGTGACTTAAATGTTATACGCTGCCATGCAAAAACAAAGGTAATCTCAATAATAATATGTATTTTAGACAAATTATGTAGCCTGATAGCCTACTGCTAAATACAAGCAACACATTAATCACAGAAAATATCTGCAGTTACGAGGATGTGTATATATGGATAAATGCTTTTTTCATACTTATAAATACATCTGTAGCCCCTCAATTAACTTCAGACGCACAGCATGGCTCCGTATGAGTTTGTGTGTGCGTGTGTCAGCCTGTGAGCAAAAGCACACATCGGTTTTATACCTTACTTATAATTACGCCCGTTTTGATGCATTTGTTGACCCAATAACATGTATAAAGGTTTGCAAACCTATCCATCCCTCCATTTCTACTTTATTCCCCAGAGACGGTCATTGTAGAGTCATTCCATTATAATTCAGCTAATTTGCAAAACCTTTTTTCACCATTGTGATTTTGAGGAAATTTGGCGTGTGAATTATACATACACCGATCAGCCATAACATTAAAAGCACCTGCCTAATATTGAGTAGGTACCCCTAGTGCCGTGAAAACCAGCCATCGAGGCATGGACTCCACAAGACCTCTGAAGGTGTCCTGTACCTGAATCTGGTACCAAGTTATTAGCAGCAGATCCTTTAAGTCCTGTAAGCTGCAAGGTGGGGCCTCCATGGATCAGACTTGTTTGTTCAGCACATCCCACAGATGCTTGATTAGATTGATATCTGGGGAATTCGGAGATAAGTTGACAGCTTGAACTTTTTATTACGTTCCTCAATCCATTGTGTGGCAGGGCCATTATCCTGCTGAATTAGGCCATCGCAATTGATGGACTTGGTCTGCACCAATGTCTAGACAGGTGGTAAGCATCGAAGTAATGTCCACATGAATGCCTGGACTCAGCAGAGCATCACACTGCCTCTGTTAGCTTATCATCTTCCCATAGTGCATCCTGGTGCCATCTCATCCCCAGGAACATCACATACATACACCTGGCTGTCCACATGATGTAACAGAACATGTGGCTCATTAGACCAGGCCACCTTCTTCCATTGCTCCCTGGTCCCGTTCTGACACTCACATACCCATTGTAGGCACTTTTGGGGTCAGCATGAGCATTCAGACCAGTCTGCAGATTCAGCCTGCAGGCTAAAAAGTTCTGCTGTAGCTCACCTGTGGGATCAGACCATATGGGCTATAGTCGTCACTCCGCATGCACATCAACGAGCCTTGGGCACCCATGACCCCATAGCATGTTCACCAGTTGGCCTTCCCTGGTTCAGTTTTGGTAGGTACTGACCACTGCATACTGGGAACACCCCACAAAATGTTTTGGAGATGCTCTGACCCAGTCATCTAGCCATCTCGATTTGGCCCTTGTCAAAGTTACTCAGATCCTCATGCTTACCCATTTTTCCTGCTTCCAATACATCAATTTCAAGAACTGATTGGTCACATGCCTAATAAATAATGGCAGCCTTGACAGGTGCCATTGTAACGAGATAATCAATGTTATACATTTCACCTCTCTGTGGTTTTAATGTTATGGCTGATCGGTGTACCTTCCAGAGCTCAGAAATGTCTTCATTAAAAAAAAATAAGAATCCCCTTCAGATACAGAATCATTTCTACACCACAGGTAGCAAAAAAAGGTATTAGCTAGAATGTTTTCTTGTGAGCTGTAACATTTTTCATTTTATGGCTCCTTATTGATCCTCAAGAGGAAAATTCTCTTTTTGCATACCCCATCTTGATCTCCACTCCACTTATGAGTTAAGGGCCACGCTCAAGGGCCCATGGAAGTGTACTAAGGCACATACTATTGGACCTTTTTAGTTATTACTATTTAGTATTTTTTACTATTACAATTACATGGCTCAGTTATAAGAATGAAATGCTTTGAAATGACAAAATAAATAATAATACTGCAAAAACATTCGGTGAGTTTTGTGGGGTTAATTTTATCTATAAGTGACTGGTGTAAGTGTTTAAATGTGTTTTGACTTACCACCTCGGCTTTATGACTGATGGATGAGCCAATTTAAGAATTAATTTGCTGGGCTGGGTGCTGCTGTTTCTTTCTGTAAGGCTTTTGTTCTTTTCTTTTTTACTTACTCTCTTTTCAGTGCATAATTGTAACTTTACGCCATAAGGATTAGTAATACAAGGATGTCAGGATTAATATTACAAAGTGCTAGGTAACGGCAGTGTTTGTCGTATGAGTGTGCCAGCGTAAATTGCAAGGTGATTGATGTCACGTCCCTCCGTCCAGCCCTCTCGTGTGCTGTGCCCACCGTTAACCTCGTGTGGAATCCCTACGTTCACCTGTTGTCCTGTGTTTTCTGATGTCATGTCCAGTATTTAAGTCCACGTTCAGTCTATCTCAGCAGATCTGTCATTGACATGTGTCCCGTGTGGTTCCCCGTTTGCCCCGAATAAACCCCTCTTGTTCTGGACTACCGTCTACCTGACCCTGATTCCCTGCTCCCTGCTTGCTCGCCCGACATGGATCACAACAACTGAACTGTTGCTCCAGTTACTTATTTAATTTGTGTTTTTTTTTTCTTCATCCATGTTTTTTATAAGTTATATAAGACGTTACTTTATTAATGTAAATGATGTGGCACATTGCAGTTAAAAGCATTACCGCCAATATTCGTGCAGTAATTTTTAAATTGTAATGCACTGTACAGTTTTGGCCACTAGTGTATGTTTGCTGCTAGGCTGAGGTTCAGATGTGTGACATGTACTGTGGAGTACTGGAATATCAGCTATGCAAAAAACTGGTGGAACCCAACATGAGAAAAGTATTCAAATAACACCAAGAGACTACATTTGCAGCATGTGTAAGATACATGAGAGCATCTGAGCCATACATGTTTAATGGCCCAGCCAAGTCAAAATTCTGTCGCTCCTGCATTTATGTTGTATTTCATTTATGTAATTTATACTGTATAATAACTGATGAGTATAATACTGCATATGTCTGAATGATGTCATCAGTGACATTGGAAAAAAATTATTGCTTGGAAGTGCCAGATGAGTGGATTCCACTGTAATAAGACCAGTTAATATTTAGGTTGTGGTTCATAATATTATTCATTAGTCATCCTCTGCAGATGGAAGATGAGTCGTGGCATAAGCAAGGACAAACAAACAAACAAGACACTGAAACGACACTGCAGTACCAGATAACGTGTCCGGCCTGCGTGCCTCCAGGTGGTGAAGCGTAACATATGGTCTCATGAGTTGTGTGAGGAAAGTTTGCAAATATCAGAAAACAGGGGGTCTGTCACTCACTAGGGGGTCATTAAGCTTCCCATTGCCCTGCCACCCCATTCACAGAAATGTAAGAAAATGTAGGATACCTCACCCAACACCGATTTAACAAAAAATATGTAGAAAATATGCATAATACAAAATTACACATACTTTTTTGAAACAAGATAAATTCTTAATCTTTACTAGTTTTACTAAATCTAACCTTAACCAGGATTTTTCTCAAATGTTCAGTTTTTAATGTGTCATTTTTTGACAAATTAAGTTCACATTTGAGTTTTTTTTCCTTCATCCATCTTTTTATAAATCAGATGTTACTTTATTAATTTAAATGACATTGCACATTGCCGTTAAAACATTGTGCAAACTGGTCCAACTCCAGGGTGATCCTGGCTTGTCCAGTCATGATGTCAAGCCCGTGCCGAGACTGGACCAATACCAACCAATCACAGACTTCTTTTGTTTATCGTGAATATGAAGGAAGCAACCCATCCTTTTTTATGTACAGTTACACCCAAGCACCCATCCCATCTTCAGATTATCTGGTGGCCCATGATACATTGAGTGGAAACAATTTTCTGTGCTATTCTGAGTTCTTTTTAAATCTCATACTATGATAAGCTCCTTTGTTCCTGGTAGGAGAAGGTACTTTTAGAATGGTAATTGCACACACTTTCTGGTCGTGCTTCTTACTTGTAATACTGCAGATGTTTACTTGAGAGAAGAGTCACAATTGTAGTATATTAAAACCATCAACAACCTATATTTGCCTGTGTTATCAATTATAGACTCACTGGCCACTTTATTAGATACTAATACCAGACTGGACCCCCTTTTGACATCAGAACTGTCTTATTTCTTCGTGACATGGATTCAACAAGGTGCTTGAAACATTCCTCAGAGACGTTAGTCCATGTTGACATGATAGCATCATGCAGTTGCTGTAGATTTGTTGGCTGCACCTTTATGATGTGAATCTGCTGTTCCACCACATGCCACTGTCATGTTCAAGAAACCAGTCTTTGGTAATATGAGTTTTGTAACATGGTGTGTTATCCTGATGGAAGTAGCCATTAGAAGCTGGGTACACTGTGCTCATAAAGCGATGGACATGGTCAGCAACAATACTCAGGTAGGCTGTGTGCTCAGTAGGTACTAAGGGGCCCAAATTGTGCCAAAAATATCCCCCACACCAATATTCATGTTGTTAATGTCAAATTCTGACCCTACCAATTTGCAGTAGAATTTAGGGCTGCACGATATTGGGGAAAAATCGCATTGCAATATTTATTCTTTCTGCGATTTATATTGCGATATTACAATTTAAAAAAATCTAATTAATTCAATAGCTCTATTGGTATAATTAATCATTCTAGAAAGATTGAGCTGATTTTGCCCAAATATAATGGCAATGATAACTTAATCAGTACTAACCAGAGCAGGAGCATTAAACTAAGGAAGCTTATCGCATAAGGGAATCAACATGAGTGACAAAATAGATCAAACAGAACATTTTATTGTCCAATTGAACCTTTTTTATAGCCACAGTGAACATAACTTAAAATAAAATACTGTCATGCCCCGATGACAAATACAACTTAAAAATAAATATACATTGCAATAAATAAATGTTGCACTAAATATTTATCACCAATAAAGGACCATTGTTTCACACACTTAAATGATCTTTTTTACATCACCAAACTAAAACAAAAAGAATGTTTGTGATTGGTGGCTTGTTCTGTGATCGACATCTTTGTTAGCTGCGCGTGCGAAGCTTCGTGTCGGCTCCATATCCAAAAACCTTTAGATTGACCTAAATTATATTAGACTTTTGTGGATTTTTTAAGAATAAGAACAGTGTAACATTTGTTAGTTTAGCAAAAACACCAAAAGCGTTGTCCACGTTGTAATTTGCGTTACTTGACATCGCAAGTCCTGCGATGTGACTATTGCACGTGTATACATCGCGATGACGATGCCGAAATGATATATCATGCAGCCCTAGTAGAAGTTGAGACTCATTTGACCAGGCAATGCCTTTCCGATCTTCCATTGTCCAGTTTTATTGAACCCGTGCCTACAGTAGCCTCAGTTTCCTGTTCTTAGTGGACAGGAGTGGCATTTTGTATGGTCTTCTGCTGCTACAGCCCATCTCCTTGAAGGTTCGACATGTTCTGTGTTCAGAAATGCTCTTCTGCATTCCTTGGTTGTAACAAGTGGTTATGTGAGTCAACATTGTCTTTCTATCAGCTTGAACCATTCATTTCTGACCTCTGCCATCAGCAGTTTTCTCCTGAGAACTGCCACTCACTGGATATTTTTTCTTTTTCAGCCCATTCGCCGTAAACCCTAGTGATGGTTGTGCATGAAAGTCCCTGTAGATCACTAGTTTCTGAAATACTCATACCTAGTCACTTAATTCACCTTTATTCCCCATTCTTGTATTTGAGGTGAATTTGAGAGATGTATTGTATTTGAGGGATGGTGAGTGTATATTAAAAAATCTAGTTCACAGATTAGTTCACAGAAGTACATGCTAATCATGCCCTACTAATCATTTATCTGTCTTGTCTTTTTTAGGTGATTTGGTAGATGAATCTACATTTAACTTTAATGACATTATTCCCAGGAGTACCATCACCATGACGATTTGGCCATACAATGGTTTGCCAGCCCTGGTGAAAGCTGCTGTTTCTGGTGACATTTGCAAGGTACTGTACAATTAAAGGTGTAAACAATGAACAACAACTGAAGAAAATTACTTTCATCCAGTAAACAATATCTGTTTTACAATACAATGAATATAATACCTTTTACCACAAATCATCTGTAGACAAATTCTGTGTGCGACAGTACAATTAGAGTATGTGCCTAAGGATGCTTTCAGTCAGAGAGATGTCGTAAATGGCACTCAGCCTAAGTATTTCTCTTAATGCTAATTCTAAACACGTTTGACTGAATATCGCTAGGTTGAATTTTGGTAATGTCGGATGCTAATGGAGTCAGATACCCTTCATTATGAGATGACATCCATCCATCCTCACACTTTCTGTACTCTTTATCCATTACAGGGTAACAGTGTCACATGATTCCCATGAAATCCATTTCTTATGGAACCTGGAGATGAATATGTCGAAACCATCTTGCATTAGAAAACTTTCCTGACTGCATGAACTGTGATAATGTGGGACAAATTTGGGGGAAAGTGAACCATGGTTTCTCCCCCAAGTAGCATTGAAAGTTTCAGAGTCTGGTACAGCTGGAATTTGCGATGCGTAACAAGATGGTTAGGTAATGGTATCAGTCTGGGGTGTCCTCCTCTTTGGTCTGTATCTTTACTCCTTCTCATTGTCTCTCACTCAGTTGATGAGCATCCTGGGCAGGTCAGACTCCTCTGGTTCTTCTCAGCCGCTTGGCACCAGCCTGCCATCGCCCTGGCACTCTCACAGACTCCTCCCTGCCCTCTTTGTCAGCGCCCATCGTGGAAAGAAGGCAGCGGTGCAGTTCCTCATAGCAAATGGTATGCATCTTTTTTTTGGTCACTATCCACAACAACGTGCATTTCCACTCTGGTCCTTGTATGCTGCGTGTGCTGATTTTAATTTCAGCCAAGGTTTCAGTGAATTATTATAGATGCTGGTCTTAGAGGAATGTCGTATGAGGAGAGGTTAGCTGAGCTGAATCTGTTTAGCCTCGAGCAAAGGAGACTAAGG